>JXTC01000039.1:1173341-1301233 GCA_002914845.1 Trema orientale | reverse complement strand
CCACCTTTTATCCTCTTGGGGGCAACGATCTCCACGCTGCGGAGCCTGTCACACTCCCTGGCCATTAACGTCACCGCCTCCTCAAGCTCTAGCCTTATCGGCGGCATCAGCTCACCGGTCCCACCAACTGATTCGAAGCCATGACCTGGCGTCCCACCATGGTCAAGCGATTCTGCTCGTCCCGGCGGAACCGGTTCAGGGCGGTGGCGTCAAGCTTCCCCCTGAGGTGCTTGGTGACAGCCCAAGTGTCCAGCGGGAAGGAGAGGTTCAGGACGGCCCTCGGCATCATGTTCATGACCTGGGGGCTCAAGACTGCCTGGAAGTGGCGACAGTCCCCAACAGATTTAAAAATTATGATGCCCTCCAGTTCTTGAAGCCGACCAGCCGACGGTCGAGTATCGAACCTGATGTCCTCCATTATACCTGCGAAAAATCAAGCTTTGTGAGAAAAACGAGATCCAAACGCAAATCCCAATAGCCGGAAGCAATCAAATGCTTACTTAGGGACAAAAACGGAGGAATCTGGAAGTGCTTCCCGTTCACCCAGGGCGAACACCATGCCCCACTAACCGCGTACAGTCTGGAGTGGGAATCCCATTGCTTATCAGACCGCGGCAGGCCCCAGAAGATATGACGCCCCTGGATCGGCTGGAAGTAGAAAGTCGGGTAGGAGCTCTTCTTGGGGATGGGCGTGAGCTTGTAGGCCTAAAAGACCACCTCCAAATCGATGTGGATGTTGAGGAGGATTGACAGAGCGGAAAGCCCCATCAGGATCATTATCTCGTTCGCGTTCAGCTGCATCGGGTGGATCCCTGTAAGGCTAAAAAACTGATGAACGAGAGGGGGAAGGGGGAACCGCAGTGACTCTAAATGCTTCCTCCCCAGAACGAAGGATCCCTCGGGGGCAGAGGGGTGGAGATACCGATCGCTCGGCCCCTCAACCCTCTGCAGAGTAACCCCATCAGGGAAATAGAGTTGCCCCCTCAACGAATCCACTTCATTATCAACAATGGGAGACAATGATTTCTGGTTTGAGGCCATTTCCAGGATTACTGATCAGGAAATCGGAAGCTCTCAGGAAAAGAAAGAGGGGAGTTCGAGAACCCTAAGCGAGGAAATACTAAGGCGTTCGAGAGAAAAAAAAATAAGAATGTTCGGAGGCTTTGGTAAACGGAGAAACGAATTAAAAAGGGGCCTTTTATAGAGAGGGAACCCAAGAGTCTCTCCAAGACCTAACAAGGGGGAGAGGGAACATTTGAATTTCAAAACTTTCGGAACCATGATACGGCCCAACACGCGTCGGTTTCGGTAATCAGCAAGCGATAATGAAGGCGGGCCACGTGTAGTCCCAGCATTGATAGAGCCAATGAATGATTTTCCCATTCGACGATCGCTATCCCGTCGAATAAGGAAATGGGGGCAGTTGTGGGACCCGATTTTTGAGCATGTGCCACGTGTGCATTCAGGTGACACGTAGTAGAAAAACCGCCTGGGAACCACGAGTACTCCGCGTGACGGTAATTGGGCCCCACGCTATCGAAGCGGGTCAAGACAGAGCCCGTCCGGACCTGGGATGGGCCTGGCCCAACCAGACCCTTGTCCCGACAGCCGGGGGTCAGGAGCCTTAAGGGTCTTCCGCTAGAGGACCCTCGGGGGCAACGCGCAGTTCCAGACCCAGACAAGGCATTTAATGCAATCTTGGTAGGTGTGCGTATTAAATGCGTTCTCTTGAGAGAACGGCGGAACTGTAGTCACCGCTCCATGTCAGAATTCATGTTGGAGCTGGTGACAGGGAGCAAACCGTACCAATCTCAGCCCGTGATTTCGAGAGCGAGCTACGGCGTTGGAAAAGAAACCTCGGAATTGGATCCCAATTCCGGAGGTATAAATACCACACACACCGTAGCAAACGGGTAAGCAATCTTTTCATTCCCTGCTATCTCTTTTAGAACCGATATCTGACTTAGGCATCGGAGAGTCTTTGCAGGTACCCCCCCTTGGGGCCCTTCCGATTCATCCAGATATTGGGCACAGTCAGAGGTAGCAGAGACACGTAGACAGTTGGTGAAAACCGTCCCAATAATACGCCTTGATTTTGAACGTCATTTGTTTTCAATTAGAAGGCTATCATTGTTCTAGTCGTGACAAGAAAGCATGGAAGCAAAATGCCTACATCTTTAAATTTGTTCAATCCCACATGGGTGGGATAGTGCTACCTAAGCTCTTTTAGCAATTATATAATAATCATGTTTTCTTTTTAACTTGACTAATTTATTTTTCATAAGTAACATTTTATACTTAAAAATCGTTCATAAATTAATTTTCTATTTTAGATAGTTAATTATTGATTTGTTTTAATAGTTCGAACTTATATATGATATCTCATATTATATATATATATAGTTATATAGGGTTAATAGGTAATAGGTGCATGATTCCTAATAGAACCCATAGGTGTATGATTCTTAACAGAACCCATATATCTATAATTTTACGGATATGATGTCCCAGATTATATATATATATATAGTTGTAGTTATATAAGGTAAATATGTGCATGATTATAATGTTTCAAGTCAATAAAGAAACATTAGCAAGTAAAATAGCACCTAAAATGAGTTTTTCTTATCTAAGATATCTATTCCAGCTTGGAAAATAAAAAAGTACTTTCAAAAATTGTTGGCGTAATACTTGTGTCACAGCCGCCGGCGTAGAATTTCCACTTCAGACGTAGACAATAGACCAATCAGTAGTATTTATCTTTGAGCTCTTTGCTGGTGGATGTATTGCAAGTACTATTGGAATCAATTACCATGGTATAAGCATTCTGGTCTGGCCTTGTGTGTTTGGCAATATTGCAATTATCATTTGTAAAATCTGATCAAGTATAGAAAATAAAAGGAAAGCTTACAGTATTGGACCTGCATTGGTTGAAATGGTAATTGATGAGACAAAAAGGACAAAAAGATTAACAAGAAATATATGATTGTGGACTCTGATTAATAGTGCCATTGATATAGAGTTGGTGGTAGCATAATCATAAGCTCCATTATTATTTATATAATTAAGAGTGGAGAGGTGCTATTAAACTTCAACTTTGACTTCAATAATTCATCAGACCCTGAAACTAGTATTGTCACTACAACAAAAATATGAATGTGTAATTTTTTTTAGTGACGCTTCAAAAATGCCATAGTAAACATATTTAGTGATATTCTCTAAAAAATGTCATTCACGTTTTTTAGGATTGAACATATATTCTAAAAATAAAACTTTAAACGGTTTTTTATAAATGTCATCAAAATTTAGTTTTAGTGTCATTTTGAAAATGCCACTATAATTATATCAAAAAAAAAAAAAAAAGAAAATGCCACTATAATTTTTATTCAAAAGAAAAAATAAAATGCCACTATAATTTTAAATGTTTTTGTTTTTTATGATGTTTTCATTATTTGTGTGAAATAGTGGCACTTTGAAATGCCACTTTATCTTATACGGTTTTGCATTTTTTTTTTTTTAAAATAAAATCAAATCAGTAGCTTGAGTAGTGGCATTTTAATCGCTTCTTCTTCTTTTTCTTTTTTTTTTTTTTTTTCGTTTCTTTGGTTTTTGAATCAGGAATCTTACACGCCTTTTTCATACCCGTTTTTTATAACAAATATCAAATATGCTAGTTCAACAATTAATTAATGCCAATATAATATTATACACTTCTTATACGGGATTCTACATTCTAGAAACAAAAGAAATCAAATATATACAACTAAACAATTAATTTTATTGGAACATTTGCCAATTACTTATGTTGCCACTTTTTTAATTTCAAAGGGTAAATTCGGGAGATAAAAGGGCAGGGCTCTATCCTCTATCTTCATGTTTCTTCAAATTCAATTTCCACTATTTATCTTTTTCTTCTCTTTCCACTCTAAACCGTCCTATCCAATAAGTTGCAGGCTATATAATTAGATCAACCTTCTCAAACTAAGCCCTTCAATTTCTAGGGAATATTTCATTCTTCTTCATCTTCATTGGAACCATGAAAAAGTTCAAACATATGATTAGAACCCCACAAAACCTCAAATAGTTTCCTTAGTGACCTTATTAAATTAAGCAAATGGAAAAGGTAGTACTTTACTATTCTATGTCCTCTACTTTGCAATACTATAAACAAAGAGGTGAGAGCAAATTTCCTCAGTTGTATTACTGTTTGTTCATTATTATTATTTTTTTTCCAGTTGCTTGAGTGTAATTTTTTGAGATATGGATTATAAAATAGAGTCGACCTATATATGCTAACCTTGTACTTTTGTATTGTTGCAGCCTTGCAGGTTTTGCTTGTATGATGATGAAGTTGAAACATAAGATGGAGCATCTCAGAACGTCTATATAGTTATATAGAGTACTTGTATTTGATGTAAAATTAATGGTGTAAAATAATTGATTTTCTGTATGTATTTGATAATCTAATTTAAATCTACTTGTGAATTGAGATAATTCTTTCATAAATGATCAGTTGATGTTTATAATTGTTATAAATATACTATTAAATTTCAGGTATCATTGATGATTGGCCTGAGGTTATCAAAAAATTATTCTAATTGGTGAAAATTGCAATTTCATTTACTAAAGTGCAACTTATCATCCTTCTTTGGTGAAGAGTAATATGATAATGATTAAAATGTCGATAAAAACACCAAAAAAATTGCATAAATTGATAATAGAAAATATAATCATCTAAAGACATTTGAGAATGCCACTAATTAAAAAATTTTATTTAGCATGATATTGTGACATTTTGAAATGTTAAGAAGCATTTTGAAATGCTAAAATTATTTTTAAAATTAAAACTTTACTGACATTTCAAAGTATCATTGAATGTTTTTAGTAACATTTTGAGGTGTCAAAATTATTTTTAAAATTAGGGGAGGGCTACAGTAGGGGCGCCCCTACGTAGGGCCACTCTTTATATACCGTTTGATGAGAATCTGTGGGGAATAACGGGAATCTACGAGGAATCTATTTATACACAGATTCCCATCAAACGGTGAATAGACAGGGCCCTACGCAGGGACGCCCCTACTGTAGACGCGCCCTTAAAATTAAAACTTTGCTGACATTTCAAAGTATCATTGAATATTTTTAGTAACATTTTGAGGTGTCATTAAAAGTAAATATATGACATTTCAAATATCAGTAGGCCTTTTAGTCACACTAATATCTCGTAATTTATGATAAATATCATTAATTTGAAAAATATCACTAAATTCATGTTTTTATAACATTTTCAAATGCCACACGTCAGATTTTTTGTCGTAATGTCTCCATAAATTTGACTATTTTCTATGTGTCCTCCAACTTGATTATTTTATTTTATTTTTATTGTATCAACTTTTCTCCATTTCGAGAGTAAGAGAAATATTGAGTTTTCATGTGGGTTGTTGAGTGTTGACTAGCAAACAAAACAATTCATAAATAAATATCAAAAACTTAGGAGAGTTCTAGTATAGGAGGGGTAAAATTACTCCTACATGTAAGAGTATTTCTTTAGCCTTTAGATTAAAATCATATGGTCTACATTAATTTACCTATTCTAGTTAAGTCTACACTGAAACATCACTCCTCTATCTTCATTTATTTATTTTTTTTATAATACTCCTCTATCTTTCATTTTAAGGTTTCCTCTTTCCTCTCTTTTCTGGTACTTTCCCCTCTCCTTTTTTTTTTTTTCTGCTACCATCTCCACAGTGCTATCCCTTTTAATCTTCGATTATTACTATTTTTTTTTAATTCTAAATCACAAATACGAATTACTTTCAACACATGTCCTTGATAAGCACCAAGATTTGATTTTAATTTCCTAAAGTTTTCAGTTATGTTGTCCTTCAATTCGTAATCCATTTACAATGCTCTGTTCAATATATTTTAAGGAGGAAAATAGATATCCAAGTAAAAAATAGCAGACTATAAAGAAAAAGAAAGGTGATATAGTTCAGTTCCTATTTTTCTAACTCTCTCTCCTCCATTTGATAGATAGCATAAAAGAGAATCAATTTTTAAGATTTGTAAATTGAAGCAAAACAAATTCTTTCATGAGAAAAAAAAGAAGCAAAACAATTCAATTTCTATAATCCCTTTTTGTTCACTGATCTATCTATCCCTTTCTTAACGTTTTGACTACTTTCACTCTCAATTTTTTCATCTTGATTCTTAATCCAAGGTTTTTAAGAGGATTTCTCTCATAATATTTCCTCAAAGACACCCAAAAGCCGTTTTCAGATGTCTCCTTTTTCATCACCATTTTTTTAGGAACATGAAGACTTATTTCTCTCTCATGTTATTTCATTTTCATTTACAAGAACACAACTCGGATTTTTAAGAAATTAATTGGAACCCAAAAAAATCTTCAAACGAGAGAGAGAGAGAGGAAGTTGCAAAACATAAGAGAGAGTGGCAGTTACAAAACGTAAGAGGGGGTAGATGAGGGAGAAAGAGAGGGGAGATAGTGGTTTGTTTTTTTTTTTTCCCTCTTTTATTTAATCTTATTCTTAATTGATAAATGATATGGATATTATCCTGAGGTGGAGTCTACTGTATGTACAAGTTTTTATAGTTTCAATCATTTAATAGCCGTAAGATTAGCTAAATAAACATTCCTACAGATAAGAGTGATTTTACTCCTCCTACACTAGAATTTCCCCAAAAGCTTAATAGACGTTGGAGAGAATCAGTTATACGGAAGAAGTAAGAAAAAGAACCGAAGAATATTAATGAAGAATCTTCATAATATAATTAAGCAATTTTGTGCGCTGATAACATTTTTCTTTTGGTGGGGCTAATAAGAGAAGGAAAATAATATGTGGTCTTTAAAACTTGTCAAGTTTTTGTGGATAAATTTTATACATAGGTTTCTAGTGTAGAAGGGGAAAAAATCCTTTTACACATAGGAGGGATTTTTTCATCCGTCAGATTGAAATCAGTGGTTGGTACTTATAAAGGATAAAGTTTGTTTCCATACGTTAGTTTATCTAGCATTGTATTGAATGGCTGTAGGAGAAGCTATTATAAATTTTGTTTAAAAAAAAAAAAAGAGGCGGCTATAAGGCCCTGTTTATACACCGTTTGATGGGAATCTGTGGAGAATCTGTTTATACGCAGATTCCCATCAAACAGTGTATAAACAGGGCCTTACGTAGAGACGCTCCTACTGTAGACGAGCCAAAAAAAAAAAAAAAAGATAAGAAAATTGTTCAAAACCTTGGCCTAACCCAGAACGCATGATCTTCACTTTCAATTTAAAAGTAAAAAATAAAATAAAGCACTTTCTCTCTCTCCTCTTGTTCCCTTACATTTATCGTTATTTTCCAGTATGAATCCTCCGATGGTTGTGCTCAACCAATGATGGTTGAGATAGTTAGGCTAGGGGAGTAGAGGGATGACGATGGTAATGAAAAGCTCTGGTTGAGAATGATAGGGAGGGTGGAAATCAAGGACAAAGGAGAAGAAGAGTGGGAGAGTTAGGAATAGAAAAGTTGTTTTTTTATTTTTATTTTTTTAATGGTAACTTTAACCTTTTGTTAAATCCATTACTCCATATGGATATCTTATTGATGTTATAGCAAATCCTTTTAAGGTCAGATTATTTATATATTATCTGTTTTGGGGGAAAAATGCTCCTACGCGTAGGAGGCTTTTGCCCCTCCACTAGAATTTCTCATACGGTCAAAATATTTGTAGGTCCTTTGAAATAAAATAGGCTTCGTTTGTTTCACCTATTTCATTCTATTCAAATAAAAAACTTATTAGAATGATTGTTTGTTTCAACAATTCTAATTTTTCATTCAAATTGTCTTTTGGAATGAGTGTTTGTTTCAACAATTCAAGTTTTCCATTCAAATGGTCTATTAGTCACATCAACTATTGGACTTAGTTTTTTGTGTCTTAGAATGAGAATGGAGCCTAAGAGGTGTTTTTGAATGGTCCATTTTAATGTCTCTCATTCTAATTATAACACATTCCATAATTTCTATTTAAATATACTAATTCAAATAGGTGAACCAGATAGGACCATAAATTTTCAAGGATTGGGCACTAACCACAAAGTTAGAGCTGTGGAGGAATCAAGCGCATGCTTACATAGGATATACAAAGACTTCAATAATATATAGAGGAATGCTAGCTGCACTCTCTCACTCTTATTACTTGACACATGGATTCCAAAATATAATTTGTTGCATTATTAAAATATTAAATTAAATAGTGAAAGTCACATATCAGACAGTGAAACTGAAGAGTATAAAAGAATGTATATTTAGCACTCCTCTAATATATATACATATATATATTTGGTCTAAGCATAGGATACTTATTTACAAAGTCCTATACATTACTTATTTACAAAGTCCCATATCGCTTGTAAATATGTTTCTTAAATTTTTAATCTAAATAAATATTGGACTGTGTTTTGGGAATTATCTAATTTTTGTGATTATTAAGAAAAGAGAAAAGTTTGTTGAAATATTTCCTAATCTATAGAATGAGAATTAGCCCAAAAAGAGGAAATAAACTTAGATACAAAAGAACAAGAGAAATAAACTTAGATAGTAGCGTTCTATAGACAAATAAATAGGTTTCTTAAAGAATTAAAATAAATGAGTTTCTCAAAGAATTAGCCCAAAAAGAGGAAATAAAATTAAATAAAAAAGAACAAGAGAAATAAACTTAGATAGTAGCGTTCTAGAAACAAATAAATGGGTTTCTCAAAATTATTCTTGTCAAGAAAATTTTAGAAGAACCCATTCGTAAAGTCTCTTTTCTTTACTCTCAAATTTCTCAAAGTCATCTTCACTTAAAATGAGTATTTTTCCTGCTAAACTCGGTGAGAACTTCAAATAATTATTTTGGCAAAGGTATAAAATTAATTTCATCGGCATTTTTGGAAGATAATTTGACTTATTTAACTGGATTGTAATTTGACGTATTTAATTCTTTCTTTCCTCAAAATATTCATTTGCATTTGTAATTGACTGGGTAATATGTTGGGTTTTACTTTCTTATTTATGGGCTTATATTAATTTAATAAAAATTATATAAACTATGAGCTGTCCTGATTAAGTATGGCCAATTAGTAATCCAATTGTGGGCTCAGAAAATTGCTAGTAGGGTATTGGCTTTGTAATGTGTAGATACCCATTACTGATACAGTTATGACTGATAGGGTCTCAAATAGGTTAGTATATATAAAATAAACTATAGGGTTTTGTTTCCCAAGTCAAATCTAATACATACGTTCTTCTTCTTTGCTCCATCAATAGAAAGAGAACTCATTGAGCAATCTAGAGAGATTTGACTGTGGAAGATCATCAACCCTTTGTTCAATTGCTTCTACTTCCGTGATCGTGACTTATCTCTTCACTTTTCTCAACAAACATCTTCTTGATAATTTGACATGAATGTATCTAGGATTGTATTAAGTTTTGTTTAATTCATAATTATGTCTAACATAATAGTTCTAATACATCGAATAGTGCGCTTTTGTGGGATTATTTTTTTTCTCGGATTTTAAAAAAATGACATCGACAATAGTCACTATTTCAGTAACCATATTAGTGACCATTTCAGATGTGGCTGAATCTCATTTTTTACCTTTTTCTTTTTTAATAAATGAATTCTCACAATTTCAAGGTAAAAATGGAGCAAAAGTGAAAGGAGAAAAAAAAAAGGTAGAAGGTGAAAATGGGGTATTTAGAAACTTATATGCAGTTTCTTTGTCGGGTCTAGGTTTGTTTTTTTTTTTTTTTTCCAAAGACTCTTTCTCCTCTCTCATCTCTTTGTTGTTGTCAGAACGACTTTTTGGTCAATTCAGAAGAGCTATAAAGATGGTCTTAGAGAATTTAATCCAAAAAAAAAAATAATATAATCCTAAATTCATTCGATCTAACCAATCCAAATATCTTAGATGGATTAGACTTAGGTTCTTACATTGGATTGTATTGGATGAAACATTCCAAATTTGACCTTTGATAAATGTTTAAAATTTAGCCAAAATAGGTGAATTTTGAATAGATACACTCATAAATAACTCCGATCGATTCCTTTTCCCGAAGGAAAAAAAAAAAAAAAAAAAGACTCCTATCTATTGTGATCCCCTTTGAAGAGGTCCCGACTCAATCATAAAGCAGCTGAGCCTATTCACCTCGATCCAACTACGTATAGGCAAATACCAATAAACAGGAGTAACCTAAGAGCTCTAAGGAGTAAATACCTTTCTTATTTCATCCAACAACCTTCAAGAGAAATCACATAACAATATTTTAAATAACAGAAATATAGCAATTATAATGTCGAAGTTAAAATAAGACAATAATTAGAAGACATCAAATAATAACAATAGTAATAAATATCATTTTATATACTGAGAAAAAAAAATAGGGGCTTATAGAAATATGACCAAATTTTGGGCTTAATTTTAGTAAATGTTCCTTTGTCAAAAGTTATAGCAAAATATCCGGTATGCATATATACCAAGTGTAAAATTTTATATACCAAGTATAAAAAATTATATACCCAGTGCATTTCAGAACAGTAACTAAAATTGGTAGATCTGTGTATCTACCAAGTGTAAAAATATATCTACGTGGACATTTAGCTATAAAATTTTAAAAATGGACATCTACTTAATCAAATTTAAAATTTTGGTCATCCACCTAAATTTCTCAAAAAAATATTAATTAAGTGACCTTAAATGGCTTTATTATGTTACGAAATATTTTATTCATTGATAATCTAAAAAAGCTACAATATAAAATAAAAAGATAATGAGTCCAACTTTTCTTCTTAGCAACGTGTCACCCGCTGGCAAAATCTCAATCTCCCTCAAACATGGAAAAAGCCCTGCCACTAGAAACCATATTCACACGTGTGATGCTATCGACACGCGTGAGTAGATAGTAGTGGATGGGTGAAGTGAAATCACTATTTTTAATTATTTAATTTTTGAAAAAAATGAAAGAGAGAAGAGAAAAATCGTGGGGGTGATGTAAGAGGTGACTTTTTCACCTTATTTACTTGTAGGTGGGGCCTACTTAGAATATGGTGCTGACCTGGCAACTTGAGGCTACTCATGTATGTTGCGTACGTGTCTTTTTGGGTGGGGCCCAACCCACGTGGTTTTCCTTTTGGATGTTGATGTCGACGTAAATTTATTAAGAGGATAATTACCGGTTATGACCTTGTGTTTCTCCGCCCAAATACGCGGCTGGCGGAGACACGACTCGGCAAAAATCGGCGACTGGTCCAAATATACCAAATTATTCATTAATGAAATAATGAGCATTTTATTTTGTTTGGTCTTTTTTGCTGCTTTTTTTTTTTTTTTTGTTAAAGGATCCATAAGAGACTGAATTAATGAATTAATTAATATTAGCTAAATTGACCTTCAGAACATCAAATAGAAAAAGGGGAACAAACCTCCATTTTTTGAAAATTTAACTAAAGATCCCAAATTCACTGTCTTAGAATGTGAGCTACCATATTTCTTTGTCGAGAAATATAGCAATAACTTCCACTTCCTACAAGTGGGATCAACTCAATAATATCCTCTATAATCAAGACATCAATAGAATTAATTGAGAGAGATTAATAATGATGAATAACGTTTATAGCATCATATTCTAAAATGAAAAGCTGTAAGTCATGAGAGGAAGCAAGTAACAGCCCCTCTATAACAGCCATAAGTTCAGCTTGGTGAGCATAGAGCTCCATCGAACTTGCCACAAGAGAAAGTAATAACAGTTCCCGAAGCATCATGGATCACTGTCCCATAACCTACCCTTCCATCTTCTTCCACAAAAACCTATAATAGGAAAATTTAACATATTTTGATAAAAATATAGATCTAGACACTTAAGATTTACTTGGATGCACTTTTATTTTGTATTTTTTATTTTTAAAAATAAAATGAGTAGCTGGATCTTCTCAAATAAATTCTTGAGAACATCTTCACTTTTTATTTTATTTAAAAAACTATCCAAATACATTCATTTGTCTTTATTAAAAAAACTACCCAAATCCATTAATTTGTCTTATCGGATAAAGGCAACACAATCAATTTAGTTTTCATTTGGCCTTGACCACCATTTTGGATAAATTTCTCTAAAAAGGACAGATTTTTTTTTTTTACCTAAGTTAATTTTAAATTTAAACAAGACAAGACAAACAGAGTTCTAGTTGGCTGTCTCCTCAAAACTATTAATTTCGAAATTAAAACAAGAAAGAGATGTACGCTTAAAAAGAAAAAGGCATAAAGCCCATGTAATGACGATTAATTGTAGAAATAATAATAGCTTTAAGATTGGGCAATCCACTATAGAAACGAGACTTGGCAATTCCACAGCTACAGTGAAGGAAAAAGATTTGAAAACAACACAAAGTAAACAAATGGGCCATATTATATTCTCATCCACAAAAAAAAAAAAGAAAAAATTAAAATTTTGCAAGCGAAAAAAAAAACATTATTTTGAAAATAGAATATTAGGTTGGCGAGCAGCCGAGGAATTGGCGATCTTTTATGAGAAAAAGGCCGAAAAAAAAAAGGGGAAAAATATAAAAGAAAAAGCTGAGTAGGACGAAAAGCCGTTTTAATTATATGGAAAAGAAAAAATAGGAATCCAAACCAAATAAATATGTCAAATAGAGAAATTATTAAGGGGAAAAAAAATAAAAAGGAAAAAGAAAAAGAGAATCAAAAAGAGGAAAGGCATAGAGATCTTTTCGAGGCCACAAAGGAGCTTGTGGCTGAGAATTCTCCCCCCACTGATCTGACGTGGCACCCCCCACCTGCTTAGACGGATCAACAAAAATGTGTACAATCCAGACCCAGAAGAACCAGGAGAAGAGAACAGCAACGACGACGACGAAGCCCACACCAACGTGTCACTCAGATCCCTTTCCTTCTCTCTCTCTCTCTCTCTCTCTCTCTAGCTTTCTCTCTCTAGAATTTTCTGTGTGAGAGAAGAAACAAAAAAAACAAAAACAAAAAAACAAAAAACGAAAAGAAAAAGAGAGCTGAAATGTCGGAGGCAAAAGACCCGGCGATCAAGCTCTTCGGGAAGACGATTCCGGTGGCGGAAGTTCCGGTCAGCTCCGGCGGCGGGTCACCCAGAGCTTCGGCTTCGGGTTCGGCTTGTGCGACCTCTATTGACGATAATATGGATCAGGACCGTGCCTCTTTCGCCAACTCTTCCTCTGAGGTCAATACCAATAAGGATGAGGAAGATGGAGAACCCGACAAGGTAGGAGATTGATTTTTCTTTTTAATGGATAAATTTTTCTCCTTTTTGATTTTTGGAGCTGACCCATTATTCTGAAGCCGGAGAGGATTAATGGGTTGGTCTTACTTTGGCATTTCGTGCTTTGTTTGAAGAGTTTGTTTGACTTTTTGGTATTGTGGTGGCTCGGCTTCGCCTTGTGGGATTTTGGGTGGGTTTGATTTGAATTGCCGAGTTTCCTTTTGTGGGATTTGGTTCGTAATCTTAAGTTGGAAAGTGGCATGTTTATAGAACATTTTGATCGTCTTGATTTGTTTGTTCTGAGCTATTGGATGGGTTCTAATGTGATTCTATGTTCTATGAGAAAAGTTAGCAAAAGAGGATCAATTTGGCTGAGCTAGTTTTGGCAATTTTTGGTTCGGAGATTGGTAATCTTATCCATTCCCCTCAAATGTTATCCAAAGAAGAAACTTTATTATTGGGTTTCGGATAATGGGTTTCTTAACAGCTTGTATAACTAATCGTTTAGTGTGGTTCTCTATAATCCCTGTATTTCCCATGAAATTGTTGATACTTCCTTTTGGTAACAGCTGGAAATAGGAGGACTTCTCGAAACTTTGCTTCATTTTCCTTTCTACAAACTATTTCTGTTTTTTTTCCCCTCTAGATTTGAGACAATGTTGTTTCAAATCGACATCTTTGCATCTTGTCTCCAATCTTGATTGGGTGGAATCAGAATATTTTATACTGTTTCTGGGTTTGAAGTTTTCTGTGATTTTATTGACTTGCTTAATTTGGTCGTGCCTATGTGTAGCCTTGCTTCTTCTAATAGTTTGCTTTGGTTATGTATTCCTCGGGTGGCAGAGGTGATTTGATTCGGTCATATATATGTTTACTTTCTATTAAGTTCTCTATAGCGTATATCATACATGAGAGTTAGGATTTAGGAGTGCCTGATATCTTATTATGGTTTTAAGTCATATAGCCCAAATTGGTTAATATGGTCCTGCTCTTGATAGATCCCAGTGGAATACTATTGTCAATGAATATAAACTTGGAAAGAAATGAGGGAAAAAGAGAAAATATTTACAAGATAACTGCTATGATAAGGCAAATGAAATCTGTAGAATTCTTTTTGATGCATTATCTCATGAACATAGGATCTTTTCTTTCTACATAACAAAGCAGTCTTAATTTCTAGTCTGATTTTAGTCAGTTCAGTATGGGAATGATACAGAGTAGGGCTTTGGTTTATGACACTCAAAGCATCGGTTTTCAATATGCTTCTTGTTTTTAACCGCTTCACCTAAATTTTCCCGGACAGGGTATTTTGATATGATTCAGTCTTTTTTTTTTTTTTTTTTTGGAAATAGATAATATTCAGTCTTAAAATCATTCTTTGTGGAAATTTTGGTAAATTCAGGAAACAACGAAAGAAAAGCCTATAGAGACTAAAGAGGAAGATGGAAGCCAACCTCTGTCTTCAGAAGAGCCAAGAAATTCAGATGCAACTTCCGGAATTTCTGAGAACCCTACAACACCTTCTGTTGATAAGGAGAGTGCTACACTGACAGCTTCAAAGGCTGAAGAAGAACAGAGTGAGGCAAGTAATTCACAAGAAAAGACCCTGAAGAAACCAGACAAGATACTTCCGTGCCCCCGCTGTGATAGTATGGACACCAAGTTCTGTTACTACAACAATTACAATGTTAACCAACCTCGACACTTTTGCAAGAACTGTCAAAGATATTGGACTGCTGGTGGGACCATGAGGAACGTACCTGTGGGGGCTGGTCGTCGCAAGAACAAAAACTCTGCTTCTCACTACCGTCACATAACTGTTTCGGAAGCTCTTCAGAATGCTCGAACAGATGTTCCAACTGGAATCCGTTCTCCCCATCCTTCCCTGAAATCTAATGGCACTGTCCTGACGTTTGGCTCAGACACACCCCTCTGTGAATCAATGGCATCTGTTCTGAATCTTGCTGATAAAACGATGCGGAACTGCACACAGAATGGTTTTCGTAAACCTGAAGAACTAAAGATTCCTGTACCTTGTGGAGGTGGTGAAAATGGAGATAACAATGTCGATGGATCTTCAGTTACAGCTTCAAATTCGAAGGATGAGACATGCAAAAGTGGTTCACAAGAACAAGTCATACAAAATTGTCAGGGCTTCCCCCCTCAAGTGCCATGCTTTCCAGGGGCTCCTTGGCCTTACCCTTGGAATTCTGCTCAGTGGAGCTCTCCAGTAGCAGTGCCTGCGTTCTGCCCTCCAGGATTTCCTATGCCATTCTACCCTGCAGCGGCTTACTGGGGTTGTAGTGTACCAGGCGCTTGGAATATCCCTTGGCTTCCCCAGCCATCATCTCCAAACACAGCTGCCCCAAGCTCTGGTCCTAACTCTCCAACGTTGGGGAAACATTCAAGGGATGAAAACACACTTAAAACCGACTCCTCCTTAGAAGAGGAGCCACCAAAAGAAAGCAATTCGGAGAGATGCATTTGGATTCCAAAGACATTGAGGATTGATGACCCAGGTGAAGCGGCGAGGAGCTCTATATGGGCAACGCTGGGGATTAAGAATGATAAAGCTGATTCAATCAGTGGGGGACTCTTTAAGGCATTCCAACCAAAGAATGATGAAAAGAACCACACAGCAGAAAACTCAGTCTTACAAGCTAATCCAGCAGCACTGTCAAGGTCACTCAGCTTTCAAGAGAGCTCGTAATTTTGTAACTTTTGAAGCAGTTGGTTCCAAGTGGTGCTAAGAGATCTGTAACACTCAACTGGCAGAATGAAAATCGCATAAACTTTCTACGGCAGAGAATCATTTGCATTCACCAGTCTCATAAGCAAGAAACAATTTTTATATCTGGCCTTGGGGGAAACGCATAGGAGGATTCTCTTGCTGTTCCTCGTAAGAGAAGGCGACATCTTACTTTTAGCTCAAGTAACACTAATATTTTTTCTTCCACTGAGTGCTAGAGAAACATATGCATTTTGTTTTCAATTAGGTGGTTTGCTGAGTTCGTGTACATATTTCTATATGTAGTAGTGAGAGCTAGAAGAGATTGAGTTTTGCGTACTATGATCCCCGATGTACGTAAATAATGTGGGAATTCAAATCAAGTTTTTTGTGCTTTTGGTTAGAGTTCTATTCTAGTTTTTATTTTGCCTTTTCCATTGTAGTCAAGATCTTGTGCTTCCTGTCTTACCATGCATATTCTGCTCTGAAAATTTCGAACTTAGAATCCAAATTTGCACGGTAACTAAATTTAGTAACCGCTAATACTTTAAACGGCAGCAGAGTAGTGAGCAATACTAGGCACTGAAAGAAGACTGTTTCGTCTTGTTATGAAATGTACAAGAAGATATATAAGATGCATCAGGATAAAGCCAAACTAGATATGGTCATTCTCAAAGCTCAGCGTGAAGTAATATGTGAGTGGGGAGTACAGGTGGCCAGGTGGGCCTAAGGAATCCAGAACTTGGGGCTGAAATTCAATCTAAAAGATCAAAAAATCAAAAAGGTTGTAGGCCCTCCTACCCGTTGATACACTTGGTTCACAAAAAAAGTCCAATTTTCTTTCCCTTTATATTTCACAGAATTTAAACAAGAAGAGCAACAACGGGCAAGACTGATCAAAAAATTTTCCTGTCTTCATTTCCTAGCTGTTTTCCCTTTTCCTTCTTTATCTTCCCCCTTCTCGTGCGTCTACACGTGTAAAAGGGTTTATATATTTTTGAAACATAACTTAAACAGGGTTTAATATGATGAGATTACCAAATGAAATGTATTATTTAGACCAGGTTTCCAACAGAAGAGTCAGATTTGTGCCCACTATATATGGTTGTGCTCTCAGTTCATTTATTACTTCAATTGGCTCAACTGTTAGGACAGTTGAAAAACTTTGAGGATATTTTCAGCTGTAATAGACAAACGATGCCTAACCTTTATGTGTGCCATGAGCTGTTTTTGGGACCTAATGCATGTGATGCCATTAGGCCTCTTTCTTTGCTCACTTTATGCCCTTTAAAACTCTCTCCTTTTTCGCATAATGCATAAAAAAGGAAAATCTGTACCAATTATATAAATATTTTCTTCTCCAAAAATCTCCTTCCATACATATTTTAAGTCTCACTTTTAGATTCGCTAGGACTTTTGTCAAATTCTGGCCTCTCAATGGAAAATCTTATCTGTATACAAATAGCATGATTTTGACCCTGTGACAATTCTGCTAAATGAAAACTATGGAAGGTCGGGGTAAATATGGAAAACAATAATTACGTCTAAAATATCTTTTACAATCGAAACTTTAGCTCCAAATCAGGTGGTTTTCTTTCACTGACATCTTAATCAGTAAATCTGATTCATTTGCTTTTATCTAATTAGCATTTGTTCTGTTATTTTCCCTCTGACAACAGTGACCAAATGGTTAAACTTGCATCATTTATACCAAACCAAATAATTATATTCCTGTCCCTTTTTAACAAAAACAGCAGTAAAAATCCTTTTACGAAGTTCAAAAAAACAATATGTCACTAGACTGTAACCATCACGATAATGTTCTTGCCTTTTATTTTTTTGGCTGGAAAATATTCTTAATGCCTACTTGTATTTGGGATAATACTAAATGTGTTACAGAACTTTACTGGTTACATATTCTCTTAGTGGCTTGGCCACGGTTTTAACACTACAATTTGCGCCTAACCATTGGAACTTAGGCCTAAAAGTCAACTCATCCACTCATAACATTTATATAATTATGATTCTTTCCAAGTCATTAAGCTAAAAGTTTAATCCCAAAGTCCAACTATTGGCAGTGCTTGATGACTCTGTCATCCATTATTCTTAACTAGAGAATTCCTCATTGCCATGGTCTGCTCCTATGTCATCCATATGTATGGAATGGCCCACCTCTAAAACATTGTTCAAGTACACCACCACAAGAATGAGATCAAATGAGTACTTCTTCGCTTGCCATTGTTGAAGCCTGAGAAAACACAATCAATAACTTGTAATAAAGAAAATTGTCCATGCATGCATATTCTGTTATTCTAAGTGCTCCCCCATTCAGAGGAAAAGATTAAAGGTGATGGGCTCAAAAGAAACAAGAGAGAGAGAGAGAGAGATTATAATAGAGAAAGAATAACATATTTTAAGATTTAAGAAAGTTAAGAGTGAATATAATGTGATAATAAATCAAAGCGGATGAGGGAAACTTCCCTTGCCTAAAAGAAAGATACCCAACCTGCCTAACTTTATATGCTAGTGATAAAAGGCCAAACTTAAACAAAACCAGGTAAATAAAGTTCTACTTTTAAGGATTACATAGAATAAAATACATATAAGAAATCAGAATTTCTTTTTCCTTTTTTTTTTTGTGAGGGAAGAAATCAGAAGTTCTAAATATGAATCCTTTAACCAATTTGTTTAAAACCAAGTTGAGATATAAAGGAGTAGAAAATAAATAAATAAAAGTAAAAGGGTAATATGAATTAGCAAGAAACTTCTGTTTAATATTGGAGGAAAAAAAATTAAAAGCCTTAAGCACGTGGATGGCATTCTTGGGTTTCCAAGTTGCAGGTTTCTTCATGAATGCTTATAATTAAACTGAGTATTATGCCCATAACCCCACATGGAATACAGTTTGCATTGTTTATAACTCATGATAAGAATGAACTATACTATAAGATTATCATTAGATTAATTATATTTAACTTTAATACTTTATAAACAAATGACAAATCTTAATTGGATGACTATATATTAGTGCGAAGAGAATAACACTATCGTTTTCATGATATGATATGATTGATTTTAAGAAGAAAGAGTAAGAAGTAAGGACTACTAGTGTTTTTTTTAAAAGACATTGACTTGGTTTTGCCTAGTACTTACTAGAGTCAGGTCTACTTACAACAAGAATATACAAGAATACTAATTTCATCATCTTTTACATTTTATTTTGCATTTTTTTGGCATTATTACTTGACACGTAAATTTCACTGTAATTATTAAAATATTAAATTAAATAGTAAAAATCTCAAATAATTAGAATAAAAAATATAAAAAAGAATGCATTTAACTCTCTAGATTATACAAAAACTAAAGTATTAGTTGGCTATACAACAAGAAATAGAAATAGCCAACTCAAAGGATGTTTGACTTTTTCTCAACTCCAATATTTTCAAATTTCAAGCAACATGATTATTTTATATTAAAAAAAAAAGGGGAAAAGAAGAAACTTCGTTCAACAAAAAGGTGAAAATTATTACTAATTAATTAGCATTTACTGATTATTTACTTTTGTTAGCAACCAACTTTTTTTCTTTTTTTCTTTTTTTTTTTTTTAATGAGAAAGCAACCAAAGACTTGTATCTATATATTCACATTGTTTTTTTCTTTTTCTTTTTTTTTTTTTTTTGGAATATCAGTTTGTTGGAAAGAATTTCGATAATGATGAAAATGTTGAGAGCATCAACTTATGCTTAAAAATTGTTGAAAGGCAAGTCGAGGAGACATTTTCCCTCTTGACGTTGACAGTGTAATTAATAGGCCAACTCTACTAACAATTCTTTTTTTTTCTTTTTTCTTTTTTTGACGTAACTATGCTTACAAGTTTACAACTTGAACCTAAAATAGGACACCAATTGTGAGAGTGTATATATTTTTTTCTTTTCTTTTTTCAGATAAAATATAAATTATGCTACCTAAAATAGACTAATATATATTTTTATTACGTAGTTCTTTAATTTGTTGAATGAAAAGAGAGAATTGCACGCTTTGCATTCATTCATATAGATAAGTTTTTGTTTTTTTCTATGTTTCCAAGAGAAATACGAAAAAACTTTGTAAATGAGCAATGTCCTCAAGAAGAAGAGGTTTATAAAAGAAGCTGACTAATTTGCATTTTTTTTTTCAAGGGAAAGAGACGTTGACTCTTTATTATAAAGTAATTTTGTAACTCGATAATTATCTCGATAGTTACAAGTTGACTAGCATTAAATTACTCCTGCTGCTGTGTTTCGCCAGGATATTCCTTCTAGACATGCAAAAACTTTTCGAAATTTCATAGTTATTTATTACAAAGTAATTTATATACATGTTTGCAATAATGGCACGTTTATTTCGCTGTAATCGCAATCAGAATAAATAAAAAGAGAAATGAATGGGAATAAAATATAAAGGTATGGGAATCATTATTTGTAGTATGTTGTTTACTTAAAACAAATAGGAATGGAAATCATATTCATTAGAATACTATTTTTTTTGTTTACTTAACCTAGGAAAAGTAATGTGAATGTGTTATATTTACTAAATTGTCCTTTTAAATACATGTATGATTTAAAGTAGATAGATTTTTTGGGGGTAAAATTGTATTTTACAATTTTAATAATTAAAAAAGAAGAAATGAATGTTTACAGATAATCAGAGTGGGGGAAGTATTCCCATTCTTTTCTCCTAAATTTGTGTGGGCCCCACATATTTCCCCCTTTCCCATATTTTAGTAAACCTTTGTATGGGAATCATTACCCTATATACCATTCTCATTACTCTTTAGTAAACATGCCATAAATGGAATCAATGAATGATATATGAATATCGCTGAAGACTTTCTACTAATGACTTTCGAGTAAAATTAAAGTCAAACGTTAGATATATGTAATTTTTCAATTTAAAAAAAAAATTAGATGTATCATATACCATAAATGTGTGTCTATAATCTTATGCAGTATCATGTTATAAACTTATAATTATACCGAACTACTGATACCATATTATACATATTTAAACACAAGTATAGTCATCGTGTGAGAGAGGTAACTCTGGATTATGTCGATCCATATTTATTTTTCTTGCGTCTTTTTTTTTTTTGTCTTTTTTCTCTCTTGGTTTCTGCTTTTTATTCTATTATTTATTTTATTGATGTTTTCTTATAGGAAACTTTCGGTCTGCTAATTATTATTCATATTAAAGGACTTTATTGGGAAAAAAAATAGTTATCACATCCCGTGTGCCAGAAAATTAAATGTCGACGAAAAACAAAATAGAATAAGACTGGCAATGTGGAAGTGCTCTGACAAAATAAGAGAAATTACGTGAAACTGAGAAATTTTTTTTTTTTCCAACCCATCCTAATAATAAGTATATCCCAAAAACCCCATTAAAAAAAAGAAAAAAAAGTGTATAATGTCCTCAACAAGTCAACCACTATGTACAAGCTAGAGAGAGAAAAAAAAATCCCTCTTTCTCAGAACCAAGTAACAAATTATTTTTTGCCACACACTTAATAACAACTTACATCCCTTAGATTCTCCTTAAACATCATCAGAGACCTTTTTTAATAATAATAATAATTAGTATCTGTATTAATATCATTTTAATATCATAATTATTACTACTTAATAGATACATCTACATTATAATTTCTTTGGTCATACAATTATTATATTTATTTAGGGAGAGGCGGTTTAATAATTAATACCGATAGCTAGCCTTGGAAGAAAAAAAAAAAACAAAAAACAAAAGTTTGCTTCATTCCCAACAAACAAAATAAAAGCAAATTTTGTAGGTTTAGTTGAGAGTCAAGAGAGTGAGTGAGTGACCATATAAAAATAGGAGTAGAGGATTCTTCATAAATACAAACTCGTGTATCCCTTGATATCGACCTTCTGTCTTCTTTGGCATTTTCCACCAGTTTCGCTATTAAACCGCGTCATTGGATCTGAAGCTATTACTATCGGAAGCGGTTTC
Organism: Trema orientale; assembly: GCA_002914845.1. Taxonomy (NCBI): domain Eukaryota; kingdom Viridiplantae; phylum Streptophyta; class Magnoliopsida; order Rosales; family Cannabaceae; genus Trema; species Trema orientale. Next base: position 1,279,210 of record JXTC01000039.1, on the reverse strand, counting down.
TAAAATACATTTTTTACTATAATCTCTATTTTCACAATTATTATTATTATTATTATTATTATTTTGTCGTAGTGTTATTTCCCAAATCCTATATATAAAAAAACTTGAGCCCAGATTCATAATTCTGAGACTTACCCATTTCTAAGAATCCCCAAAGAAATAATGGGTCGGCGATGTTTTCCGACGATTCTTCTTGTCTCGTTCTTTGTGCTTCTGTTTTTCTCTCATGGTAGTACTCACCTTTGTGGTTTTTAATTTTTTAATTTGTGTATTTTCAGTTCTATAGTCGTATCTTCCTTTGATTTAATCTTTTTGTTTTTCTAACCCAATTTTTGTTTTTTAATTTTAATTTTTAGGATTTGGGAGGAGAAGTCTGAAAACTGTGGAGGGACATCAGGAAGAGTCTTACTCTTCTGTTGAAGTAAAGGTGGGTCCATTAATGGGTGTCTATCACTCTCTCTGGTGCACTTTGATTACATCGCATATGGATTAACTTAAGTACTACTTGTCCGTTGTTTGGCTTTAATTACGCAGGAAAACGGTGGTGTTAAATCCAGGGAAATGATTGAAGTGACGGATTATTCAGAACCAGAGCCAAACACAAACCCAAGAGCTGGCTATATCTTCACCCCTCCGCCATCATCCGGATAATCACAATTATTCTCTTTATATCAAGAATTAATCATTAATGTGTCTGCCTTTTTTCTTTTAAAAATCAAATAAAATTAAGTAGTTTGAACTAAAAAGCTTCAGAGAGTTTGTTTCTTTTGATTTTCAGAGAGTCTGTTTCTTTTGATCTTCAGTTCTTTATGTGTAAATGAGTAAGAATTAATGGTGCTGTTCATTTTCTTATTTTGATGTGAATATAGGATCTTGATTGTTAAGTAATTGTCACGGTATGAGGAATCTGTATGTTATTCTACGTTTTCTTGCTATAAATCACATACGTAAGTTTTATTTTTATGATGTATGGAACTGAAATTATGTTACATGGGCACCCTTAACTTAGAAATTATGCTTTTTTTTATGTTAAAAAAAAAAGTAGAGTATATGAAAATGATCCTAATTTGCTTCATCAATTTGACTCTAATTTATTCGCTAGGCCACAGAATGAACCTTACGAAACCATTAAAACAAGATGCTAGTATTCAGATTTGTAGCACCATATGTATATTTATACTAGAAATTATCATTATGTAATTAGTGTATTTAACTTACCATAAATATATTAACCACATTCACCAAGGTAATAACTATAAAAAATTTGGTTCAAATTTAAGACAGCTAGCATTATTCTTGAACATGTATCAAAACGAATTTGATCGGATCTTGCTATGTATTGGAGTTAATTATTTCTTTCTTTTTTTTCCTATTTATTAGTTTCCATTCCATGGCCGTTATCAAGGCATATTTTTATGAATAGCGAAAGGTTATTGTTAAGGAATGCCCTTAGATTGAGACAATAATATTATAGTATTTGACTTTGTGTTCTAACTTAATTATAATATACACGATCATTGGCATTAAAGTTGGTTTCTAACGAGGAACAAATAGCTTTTGCTCAACGTCGATTTAAAGACGCCTTAATTGATTATATATGCTTTACGTGCGTTCAACGGCACTTACAGGTTTATTATCATTAAAAGAGTTATTTGGGAGAATTCCATGCATGAAAAGAAGTTTTTATTTTATTTGTCTAAGCTCTCTTTTTTGTCATGCATGTATGTATGTATGTATGCGTATAATATTTTGTCTATAAATTAATTTACAACACAATTCAATTAAAGTTCACTAACTGTTCTTGATAATAAGCACAATATAGTATACCAGAAATTGCAGCTCTAACTTTCTGGGATAAGAAGATAAACCCAATATATATAGAACATATCCTCTTACATTTGAATTTGTGGAATATTGTAAAATCTTGAGATATCATATCTGATATATATGGATAAGGCTTAAATCGAGAAATAAGTGGCAAATCACCAATTCCCACCATCCAAGGCTCTAGTATCGGATAAGGTTGTTATAGTTTTAAATGACTTAATAATGGGGAAGGCCGAAGATGAGGTCCAGCTCGCTGTAACTACACAAAAAACTTGGCTTGTTGGATTCTCAAGCTATTTACCCAATGTGTGACACTCTGTACTATTAAACAATATCGAGAAAATTCGACTCGGCACCTTTCCCTTTTTTTTTTTTTCCCCCCGGAAGATTGGTAATGTTTAGTAAGATTTTGTTTTATCAGCTCATATAACAGGCCCCCAACTATTGTATCTATTACAAATAATTTTTCTGGTTCAAAACAAAACAAAAAAATTTTAATAAGTTTGTAGGACGTAGACGTAATGGCATTTCATTTATTGTGAAGCCAGATTTTTCTCAAGTAGAAGATCAATTAGTCGCCAAGTTGATCAACCTGTGTTTTGGAAGTAAGTGCATACAATACATTAAAATGAAAAAGAGAGGTTATTGGGCTTACTGGTCATAGGCCCAATTCTGAATCATAAATGGGTTGTAAATGAAGCCCAAACACTGAACTTGCTAAGCTTAACCTGATCAAATTCAAATTTCACTCTGGGCCAACGGCTACCAAGACGGACTAAGCTAGCCCATATTAATCGCGAGCGGAGAGAAATTCCGGGCCGGATTGCACTGAACTGGGGGACTGCCTTAGTCATTAGTTCGGACCGGAACTGGTTGGACGTTTGGACTTGTCATAGGTGATTTCGGAAATTTCAATTCCAATTTTTCGTTGAGCTATCTTTGAAGAAATAAAGACAAAAATACGGTCAATCTATTTTTACATATTTTTATACGGTATTTATTTTAGAAAAATACCATATTTTAGCTACTCTTAGTCTCCAATCTCTTTTTCGCTTTTTTCTTCCGCATTTCGATCCCCCTCCTACACCATCTCTACTCCTCATCCCCGAGCTGCATCTTTTCCTCTTCTTCTTCTTCGACCTCGCCGTTGTTAGCATTTTCCAATTTCTTGATTTCCTTTTTCAGTTGAAGCTCTTGACTTCATCTATGGCTGCCAAGATCGCACAAGCTCATCACTAGCGACAAGTTTTTCGATCAAAGAAATTATGGGTAAGGGTGGGGCTTGTAAAGGAAATTATTAATTTTTCTTTTTCGGTTAACGAGTGTAGAATTAGGATCTCAGACTTAATTTTTAGGTAATGTTCATGGGTTTTGATTAAGAATAACTTTTTTGGATAATTTTTAAAGTGGTTGGCTTCGGAAAGAAGATTGGACTAGAATTGTGTTCTTGAGTATTTTATGAAGGATTATTGAGTTTTCATATTATTCTTAGGACATTTTTACTGTTAATTAGCTTTTGAAGATTTATGTATTTGATTGTGTTAAAGTTTCATAATTGTATTAGTTTAGTAAATATGAAAATTGATTGAGTACTAAGACTTTAGAAATATATCATAATGGAATTGTTTATATTCTTAATGGAGTTTTCATATGCACTTCTACATATATCCACAACCTGTTCAATGAAAGTTTCAAAAGAAGTTTAAGAAGTTAATTGAGTACATCTTATAATTATAGGAATATTAATGAAAGTGTTTCCTTTTGTTATCCAATTTTGTGTTTTCTTTTAATTGTCTAGATCAGTAATAGTCTATTCGATTAGACATAGCAAAGAGCTTCCATAAATATAGGTGATTCTATATCGACTCTTTAGACCGATGAAATGAGAAACGGTTTTCAAGACGAGCTCAAGGTGTTTGATTCCAATCATACACAAGCATACAACAACAAGTTATTTAGAAATATCGATGGATTGAGTTGTCGATTAGTATTAGAAAACGATGAGAAAAATATAATAACTTAGATATCATTTAAAAGAAAAATATAATAACTTAGATATCATTTAAAAACTAATATTAGACGCTAGAAACCATTTTTACTATTAGTTTCTAACTATTGGTTCTGGTTATTAGAATCCAATAGTCAAGCAAGAAATAGAAATCAGAAACTAAATTAGTTTCTAGTTCAAACTAATTTGGTTTTCTAAAAAAAATAAGTTAGTTATTGTTATTCTTGAAATCAAAAACATAATTGGTATCAAATAGTTTTCTGTTGCTTTTACTTCAAAAATATAATTACTTAATTTGAGAACTTAATCATATTCTCCAGCATCCTTATTCAATGTCTCACCCATTCTTGCTACATGGTATTCTGCAAAAAGAAAACCACAATAGTTTCTAGGGAACTTTCATTATTTCTTGTAATTTAAAAAAGAAACCACAATAGTTTATAGGAAACTTTCGTAGTTTCCTGTGATTTACTTAGCTAAAGGGCATTCTACAAAATAGAAACCACAATGATTTCTAAAAAACTTTCTTAGTTTCCTGCGATTTACTTAACTACAGAGTATTCTACTAAAAGAAACCACAATAATTTCCATGGTTTCCTATGATTTACTTAGGTACATGGCATTTTGTAAAAAAGAAACCATAATAGTTTCCAGAAAACCTTCGTGGTTTTCTTTGATTTATTTAGCTACATGGCTTTCTGCAAAAAGGAAACCACAATAGTTTTTAGGAAATATTCATGGTTTCTTATGATTTACTTATATACAGAACATTCCACTAAAGAAAACTAAATTAGTTTCTAAGAAACCTTTGCGGTTTCCTGTGATTTACTTACGTACAAGACATTCTGCTAATAGGAAACCAAATAAGTTTGGAGGAAACCTTTATAGTTTCTTGTTAAAAAAAGATGACTTATTTACTAAAATGTCACTGCGTTTTTTAGCTCCTAAAGTATTTAGAAAAATACCCTTAAAAGGTCATACGAAATTTTTATTATTTCTAAAAGATCATAAAGTTGGTAGTATTTTAAAAAAAAATAGGTATAAGTATCCAAAACCCTTTTTCATTCGAGTATTTATAACCTATAAGAAATGATCTTCTTTTAAATATCAACGTTAAAAATGGCCCTTTTTTACACATATTTTAATAGAGGGTTAATTATATTTTTATACCTTGTGTTTTGACCTTTTTGTTCAATTTAACATTGACTTTCAAATTTGAAACTTGTAATAAATTTATATCTTCTTTAGATCAAACATTAATTTTGACCTGAATTTACTATAATATTCTTTTAAACTTTAAAGATATATATTTTTATACTTAATTTAAATTTAAAAATAATTAAAATAAAAAACTAAAAGAACAAATATTTAAAAATTAATAATTTAAGAAATACAAAAACCTACAAAAGGCAAATATTATTTATAAAACCATTTATCAATTTTATATGTGTTTTAAATGTGCATTCTTTTAAAAATATATATTTGCATTTCTAAGAGTATTTTGGTAAATATAATGGTTACAATTGTGTTTGACTTAGAGAGGGTATAAATTTATTACAAATTCTAAATCTGAAGGTCAATATTGATAATAATCAAAGCATAAGATATAAACTGAACAAATAGTCAAAATATAATGTATAAAAATATAATTATCCTTTTAATAAATGACTATTTTATAATTATATTTTGATAAATATTTTTTTAGTTGATCTATTTTTCTATAAAATAAATTATTTTTTGAAAAAGTAAATCAATTTTTTTAAAAATAAATTAATTTTCAAAAAATAAATCAATATATTTTAGTATATTAAATATGAAAAAAGGCCATTTAAAAATAATTTTTAAAATTCAACCATTTTTTAACAGTATTTGTAAAACAGTCATTTTGCAAACTATGATCCAAAAAATGGCTATTTAGCTAAATTTAAAGTACTAAATTGCTATATATTTGGAAAAAAAAAAACTTAAGTTTACCAAAAACCCAACCTCAAGGAGGAACATCTTTTCTCTTTTGGCTAAGGCTTTGTTCGGTACGAGGGATCTATGAGAGGTGGAGGGAGGGTGATGGAATGAGAGGTCAAATTCATTAGGATTTTTAACACTTTTATCTATAAAAATTCAAAAGAATTACAAAAATACGGAGGTCAAGTTTTTTTCCTAATTTTCGTATAGTTTTTATTAGAAAATATCACTTTTATAAAAGTTTTTAGAAAAATACTATTTTTAAAATGGTTACTAATTACCAGTTTCTGAAAACTAGTTACTAGTTACTATTTTAAAAAATAGTCTTTTTTTAAAATATTTTTAAAAAAATGATATTTTTCTAATAAAAACTGTACAGATCTAAAAAAAACACAACACACTGTAGCCTAATTTCCCAATTCATTATTTGACAAGAAGGATTGAGGGTGGTATAAGAGGGTTAAAAATTCCTTTGGCTCATTGTTTTGAATTCTTTCACTAGAAAGGATTAGATTTCTCTTTTCTTTTTTATGTGTAATGACATTTATGCTATTTTAAAAAAAATGTTAAAAATTAATTAGATAAATAATATGATAATTGATATATATATATATACTTCTCATCCTTCCTACTTTTCATTCTTTTTATTAAACTATTTTAAGGATTGCCACTCTCCTCTCCCTCCTTTCTAATCTCTATATATTCCTTCCCTCCTACAAAACATAGCCTAAATAGAAAATGATGGACTATGTTGTCAAGTTCTCTTTTAACCCAAGCAGGAGACTTGGTAAATGGTAAATATAAATCAGTCCCAAGCATAGTCTCAAAGAAAGAAAAAAAAAAAAAAATAATAATAATAATAAATTCTTGAAAAACGCATAATTCTCCCTTAAAGAACCAAAATAAATAAATGAAAACCACAATTTTATACCTTAAAGCATGATTTGCTGTGATTTCAAAAAAACAAGTAAAAGATTTCATAATTTGTTGGAATGGAGATTAGAGTCACCTCCTCCCATTTAGGCCTAATTTGGTAGAGCTTTTGGTAAGCTAAAATCACTTATTTAGCTTTTTGGTGTTCAGTGAACATATAAAAAAGTGAATTATGTAAAAATCTGAGCCATTGCCACAACTAAAATCAGAAGCAGGCAAGTGGCAGCTTCTCAAAACAGATTGTGCGGAAATCTCTTCTGCACTTTAATGACTTTTATGGTTTACTAAAGATGCCCTCATTTAATTCTTCAATTGACAAGAAAACCCCTTAATTGTAGACTTTTTCTTCACCAGACAATTATAATCTCTCTCTCTCTCTCTCTCTCTCTCTCTCTCTCTCTCTCTCTCTCTCTCTCTNTTTTTTTTTTTGTTTTTTTTTGGCTTTTTGCTAAGAGAATTGCAAGAAATTGATTTTTTTTCCTAAACAAGGAAAAGAAATAGCAATAGATCAGGTTTAAATTGATCACGGACCAAATGGCCTAATTTTAATGGGGCCGTTTGGTTCGCCCATTCCATTCCATTGGAATGGAAAATTCATTTGAATGAGTGTTTGTTTCAACAACTCTAAATTTTCTATTCAAATGGTCTTTTGGAATGAGTGTTTGTTTCAACAATTTAGTTTTTCCATTCAAATGGTTCATCAGTCACATCAACTATTTGAATGGATTTTTGTGTCTTGGATGAGAATGGAGGAGAATAGGTGTTTTTGAATGGTCCATTCCAATACTCTCATTCTAATTATAACCCATTCCACTATTTTTTCCATTCAAATGTCTTCCATTCCAATTATAACTCATTCCACAATTTTTATTCAAATACACACATTCAAATAGGCGAAACAAACGGGGCCAATATTATTCTCACAAACATTTATTCCTGAAAGTTACCTCAGATGAAAAGTAATAAATTTAATTAGTTTTATTTTCATGGTAATATGTTTTAAAAAAATCTAACAATATTCATTTAATACTCTTACTAAGATATATGCGTAATAATATAAGATGTTCATTTTAGTCATTTCATATTTTTACTGCAATTCAACTATACAATTTACCAAATACTCTGATACGGCTTTTTCATATCACAACACTTTAAATTTATAATTTACTAAACACTCAACTGCTTTAAGCTACAATGAATTTTATCTTCAACACAGTTAAAAGTGTTTCTCTTAAAATCTACAATTCTCTACTAAACTAACCATTACTACATTTTTTCAAGTCTAAGTCATAATTTAGAATTCTAATTGTTGAACAAGAAGACGATTATGTAAATGATAAAATGTGCTCCAAAGTTTCCCAGTTGAGTTATAATTCTACTCTTTTTGTGAATTCTAAGGAAATTATGAGGCAAACTAATTACCTCTTATTCTATATGAACACATTGTCACTCGTCATTGTGCATTATTATTCTTCTCTCCTTTTTTTTTTTCCTTTTTTTTTTCATCCTGAATTTAGCAGCAGGGAAATCACAGGCTCATTACTTTCAATTGATCAGCAGCCTTTAAGAATTTAATTGTAAGTCTTTTCTCTTCCACGATTTTTAGTTGTCTAAATTTCATGATTCCACTTAACGTTAGAAATTTCTATTCATTGGTAGTGAGGATTCTTTTTTAGCTTAATCACATCTTGCCAAGTGATACTCGTTTAATTCATGTAAGACATTCTGTCTACATAGATAGACAATACACAGTATTACACAATACTCAATAGCTTTCAAATTCCAAAGACAGCCCCATCATCCATCAAATCAAGCATTTGACCGTACAGTAACTTCCCTTCTCATACGTTTGAATACCTCTCGCGTGTGTGGAACGAAATAAAAAAGACCAAGAAACAGTGTTTTGTTCTACTCAAATTCTAGAGGACTTCATTACAATTTCCTTAGCATTTTCTCATCAGGTGACCACAATTTGTTTACTTATTTATTTTTCCTCTAGGTGACCACAATTGACTTTCTCATAATAGAGAGTTATATATCTCATAATGGCCTTAAAAAAAAATTAAAGCAAGGAAGACAATTTTAACAATCCCACTTTCAAGGAAATTGCAATGCATTAAAAATCAACGTTCACGGAAAATCAAGACTAATTTTCGGCCGCCCACTATTTCAATAAGTTCAAAGAAACTTCAAACCTTTCGCTTTCATTTATTTATTTTATTTTTATTTTTTTAACTATACTTTCAATGGTTCAAGTAGTCAAACCAAGAAACGGGCAGATTCCTAGCAAATCCAACATAAATCCAATTGAAAAAGACAAAGGAAAACATCTCCCACAAGTACTAAAAAAATCAGAATATCTCCCATATTACGTTTTCCTTTGAAACAACTATATCTTCCTTTTATTAGTTATTATTATTATTATTATTATTATTATTATTATTTCTTTCTTTCTACCAGCTTCCTTTGAGGCAACACACAAGTAGCTTCCTTTTCCACCAGTCTTCAAGATCAAGGCTGACCACATTGATTTCTTCAAATTTCAATAACGTGATAAAAACTTAGCCTATATATACACAATGCTTCCCTTCTCCTCTTTTCCATAAGCAATCAATGTAAAAACTTTTTCATATAACATATTTCTACTTAGCTAATTACAACATTCAGATTTCTTCTCTCAGGTTTTTGAGACTACAGAATTTGAGTTTTAGTTGCTGATAGAAAGTATTTGTATCTTGACAAAGAAACAGCTAACATGGTTGTCAGCATATACAACTCTATTACAATGGAGAAGACAACAACAACAACAACATCATCACCAGAAGAAAGCACTTATACTTCCCTAGTTTGGGCACTTGCTCATCTCTTCTTGATGTTATTCTCCAACTGGGAAGTCCTTATATATAAGTTAATCCCAAGATTTAAGTCTCTTTTCCAGTCAAATTATGTTTTTGACAACTCGAAAGTTCGGGTCAAAAAAGGCTCGAACACCGAGTTGGGTCACCAGCAAGAGGTTTCTGTCACCAAAAGAGATGATGAGAATTTGAGAAGAGAAGATTTGGAGAGGGTGATGGGAAGTTTGGAACTTTTTTGCAGCCCAGAGAGTGAGAAGCTGAAAGACTCTTTTGGTTCTGATGAGCTTTCCAGGTTGTTTGAAGAGGAGGAGCCCAGTTTGGAGGAGGTCAAGCAAGCTTTTGATGTGTTTGATCAGAACAGAGATGGCTTCATTGATGCCAAGGAGTTACAGAGAGTTCTGTGTGTATTGGGCTTGAAGCAAGGTTCAGATCTTGAAGACTGCAAGAAAATGATCAAGACTTTTGATGAAAACAGAGATGGGAAAATAGACTTCCATGAGTTTGTCAAGTTCATGGAAAATATTTTTTGCTGAATTTGTGATTTATTTTCCTGTTGGAATATATACAATAAATTATTATTCCATTGATTTTCTAGTTTTCCTTTTTCTTTTCTCGTGGTTTATGTACGCCTATAACTATTTTCGTTTTTTGATTTTCTTTTAATATTTTTATTTATTTATTTTCCTTTTATTAGTTTGGAATACAAAGCATAAGAATGACTATCTAAAATTTGAGATGTATTACCCGCAACAAATTTGATATTCCACTCAAGCAATCAAGTGCTTGCTTGCAGCTCAGGAAGAAATTTTTCATTCTATCCAGAACTGCTAAACGAGAATTACGTATAGCTTTCTATATGTATGGCTTTAAGAACGCAACTAATCATGTCCTGAGATGAAAAATAATAGCTTTGGTAAGAAAATAGAATAAAAATGGTATTGAAGCAAAGAATTTAGAATAAAATTATGTACCATCTCTTCTCTTTTGACACCTATTAAGGAATGAGATTATACAATTAGCAACTCCTACACTAATTCTGGAAGAGAAGCTATAAATCGGAGCTGCAGATGTTAGGAAACTTTCGTTTAGCTTATGAGGCAACCCACCAGGGTAACTACTTTTGATCATCAGTTCAAACCCTTTTCAGAAAGGTTCTACACTTCTCTTGAAGTTGCCTTGGGGCTGTCTGGTAGACTCGCCAGGGTGACTGGAATAAAGTCTTTGCTGAAGTTTCAAAATCTGAAGCACAGAAAGTTGTGGATAATCAGACTCTAATCCCACGAAGTTGAACTAAAACCGTAGGAAGAACACATTGAAATTAGTCAGGATTCTGACGCATTCGGGTGTATGCTTGGACTGTCATTGACGCTGATATGAGGCCAGTAGGCTACTACTTCCCATGATGTATAATTTTGCTGCTATAACACATTCAAATTATTATCACCAGTAGTCCACACAAGAACAACGTCCATCTTTAAAGTGACGGAAAAAATTGGCATCTCTAACAATTTTTACTCCGTTTGTGAGTTTTGAAATCAGTTTCACAGCAGTCTGGCAATCATCACACATCCTGGGGTTCTGATTAAAACAGATAGGCCATGGAAGGTGCTTTCATTAGGCTGTATGCTATGGCCAGCTTCTCACTACGATAACTCTGAATATTTTTTCTTCTGTTCATCCTCCACTTCGTGCAATACTGCAGCAATATCGGGTACATACCCCCCAGTTGTTTAGTCTTGGTCAACAACTGCCCTAATTTCTCAAATATCTGTCTAGAATCTGGGTGTGAGTAATCCTCTGAAACAAGGAAATGGGCAGTACCTTTTATGTCCACCCAGCTTACACCATTTTCTTTCTTGATGTTTCTTTCCCTCATCAGTTTATGAATCTTCACAACTCCATCCCACCTCCTTTCTTTGGCATGCATATTTGATGACAGCATATATATGTTCCCACATCATTAGGATCCATCTTTACAACAATCTCTGCAACTTACTTGCCTCATAATTCCGATGCAAATAACAAGCATTCGGTAAAGTATGCCAGGAAACAACATCTGGTTTGGTTGGTACAGAGCTCATATAATTCTCCGCTTCATCAATCAATCCAGCCCGGCTCAGAACTCCTATAATTCAGGTATAGTGGGTGACTCCGGGTTCAATGCCAATTTTGTTTCATTAGTCGATTCAGATAATAGAAGCCTAGTTGGACCAGACCCATATGAGCAGAAGCAGAAAGGACAGTGACAAATGTTATGTAGTTAGGAAACTTAGGTTGGTCTACAGCAGTCATCATGTCTCGAAGCACATATAGAGCTTCCTTGCCAGGCCCATGATGGGAATAATCAGATATCATAGTGTTCCAGGTAACAGAGTTCCGATATGTCATGTTTGAGAATACTTCATTTGCTGATTCAATGTGGCCACTCTTTGCATACACGTTAATCTATGCATTTCCAACAATGACGGAAGTATACTCCTTTAGTGTAATATCTTTGAGTTTCATATTCACAAAGGTTCAAAACCCTCCTCGAAGTTCCCATGTTGGAAATAAGCAGCCATGATTGACGTCCAGAAGACAACATGACGAGTTAGCAAGCATTCAAAAATATTCACTGCATTAACGAGTTTACCACATTTCCCATACGTATCCATGATCGCATTGTTAACGAAGGCATCACACTCGATGCCAGTCTTCAACGTTCAGCAGTGAACCTGAGGACCTAATCTTAAAGTTCCAAGGCTAGAAGAAAGGTGAAAAACAATAACTTAAGTAACATTGTCCTATTTGACATTCTCATCTACCATTATACTTGAAACTTCTATTGCTTCCTTTAGATGCCCATCTTCATTTAGCTCATTTACTACAGAATTATAAGAAAAAAACATCATAACCGGGTATTGTATCGAAAACACTAATAGCCCATTCCTCACATGCTGATGAAACATCAATCCAGACTTTAAAACCTAACCATGACACTGCTTGCCCTTCCTCCTCTTTAACTCTCCCACTATTAGAACATGAAGAAAGAACAATAGTCAATATTAACTCATTCAAACACATAATATAGACTGAAATCATACACTTGAACAAGCCAAGAACTTCCAAGGCAAGTCCATTTTATGCAAATACCCACACATTAAAGCACTCCAAAAAAACCACATTTCTCACACGCATACAGCCAAACAGTTGGCGGCCAATTGAAATTTGACCACATTTCACGTAGAGATTGATCAGAAAAACTTGTTTGAATTACACAGCGGTTACTGGATGCATAATGCATTATTTGTGACAACGAGATGGGCATGGATTATTTTTCCAAGCTCGAGGTTTTTACTACACGCTGCTAACTTCAAGAACGTCTTCAGCGGAGTTTATGGGCATTGATGGCGCATACCAAAGGGCACAAGGGGGTTCCTTGGAGCTTTGTTGAAGGCCACATTCCCACGTCTTCACTTCGTGTACGCTCACAAAATGTAGGGGCCTCTACCAAGAGTGCCATTCCATGTTACGGGCACCACAAGATTCTAAGTTACACCACTCAAGGAGCCCATAACGATGACTCCTTTCCATTTACTCATTTAGTATCTCACTAACCAACTCCTTTGAAAAGTCAACCAATTTGAAGTGTTGTAGCAACTTGGGATAAATAAAAATTTACTATTTGGTTTACCTAATCTTTATCATTCCATTTTTTCGTTCATTTGAATGGTTCTTTGCTCAAACGTTTTTATTTTTTAGTTTTAGTTATCTATTTAAATGAGTGTTTATTTTAATAATTTAATTTTTCCATTTAAATGACACATTTATTAAAATAACCATTTTAATGAATTTTTTTATTCTTAGAATAAGATGGAGCCTCGAATAATTTTTGAATGTTGTATTTCAATATTTCTCGTTCTAATTATAACATTATATTATTTCAATTTAAATGTACTCATTCAAATATCCGAACTAAACCATAAGCCTTCAAGTCGTATGACCAAAACTCTTATTGGAGGAGAAAGAGTGGGGTGGTTCAAAATCTACCATCACTCCTCTTCTTCTACTAACAGTCTAACAGTAACTACTAACAGACGTAGATTACGAAAACAAAAAAATGCAAAAGCAAAAGCGAAAGCATGATCAAGTATAGGAAAGTGCTAGCAAAGAGTCATTTTGTCAACCTCTTCCTCATATGCCAAATTTATAATCTTGGGACACAAATGAATCAAAAACAACTTTTTATACAGCAATCATAGGCTTCACCCATTTAGTAACTATGGTTGCTTGCAATGTTTTAGGAATGTTAAAGAGACAAGGATGCCCTCTCTCATTTATACATATATATTTTTTTTATATTTTATTGGACCGTTGTAAAAGATTGTAATCCCATATAAAGCTATAACTATAAATATACACATATTATGATGTTCTCAATCATTATCTTATTGAAAGTGCTAACAAAGCTCAAACAAGGCTACCTCGACTCAAAAATATATTATCTTATCAATTAGAGTTTGACTGAGATTAGGACTCCTTCATTATAATAGTTTTGGCACCGAATTCATTCATTCAAAATTCTACCTATAGAAATTCTGTTACTATATTTCTTCTCTCAAATAGTAGATAAACATCCTTTAATCTAAATCTCATTAATTTAATTGTATCTTTTAATATTTACTGCAATTTGTTTGTTTGTAATCAAAAATTGTCTAGCGTCTCTTGACACTATATTCTAGTGCAAGACTCAATTTCTTTTTTTCTTTCGAGTTGTTAGACACCTTGTCTAGTATTGCTCGATATCTTGTCTAGCGCAGCTTGACATCATGTCTAGCACTCTCGATAACTTGTCTGGTGCTAAACACTTAAATGTACCATTTTTTTTCTATCAAGTTCCTAGACACTTTATCTAGCTTTCGACACTCTTATCTAGCGCTCTCGACTTAAAGGTTTATGATTCTTTTTATGTCTATTTTTTTAAAAGGAGTATATTTCATCTAATTACTATTGAATATGGTGTATTTTTTAAAACTCACTATTAAAATGATGTATTTCACCTGAAGGCAAAGTCAAAACAGGATTATCACATTATGATCTCATCAAATACAGTTGTAAAAATGTGATGCCAAATAAAGCTAAAACTATTAATATATACACATCATGATGATCTCAATCATTATCATATTAAAAGTGCAATCAAAGCTCAAAGAAGACGACCTCGGCTCAAAAATAGGATTATCACATTATTACTCATCAACTCGAGTTTGATTGAGCTTAGGACTCCTTCAGCATTTTGGCACCAAATTCATTCCTTCAAAATTCTACGTATAGAAATTCTGTTACTATATTTCCTCTCTCAAATAGTAGAATTTGTTATTTGTTTGTAATCAAACTCAAATATCACCTTATATTGACAAAATCTTCGTCAATGTCAACACACATATATATATATAATATTATCGAGTTCTAAGGAAATATGACTTGTCCAACATTCTTGGTGAACAATAAGTTACTCTATATAAAGAATCTACTATCTTATAGGATCTCGTATTCTCATTCATATCGAAAAGTTTTACTAACTTTATATTGGGATTATTGTAATTATTAAGGGAAAAAATAGGTTCGTTCTCATTTATATTGAAAAATTTATCCAATTTTGTCAAAAAGAATTTACCAATTTTTAATTAATAATACTAATTTTATTTTGGGATTTTATTTCAGGACTATTTTTAATATCTTAAGGGTATCCTTAAGCACCCATAGTTGAGATTTTTTTGTTATTATTATAAGGAAGATTTAATTATTTCCGTTTCATTATTATAGGGAACATATATTTTTATAAAAAAAAATTATCATAAAATTTATACATAAATTAGCCTAATTAGGATTTGAACTCCTTTTCCTCACACACTCCTATAAATCCTAGACCAATTGATATAAGGAACATTTAATTATTTTCGTGTTATGGTTGTAATTAAGAATGATATAGGAAAGGGTTATTTTGAACAATACATGTCAGTTGGATTCAAGTTTTCTGGGTGTCATCCTTAGTTAAGATTTTTTATTATTATTATTGTTATGGGGAACATCCTAGTTGAGGTATAAAGTTGGAATCACGTCTCTTTCTTTTTTTTTTTCCCAAAAAATACATTCGTATGTATAATATGTATATTTGAGAGTAGAATTATATGATGTGTATACACTGTTATATGATTTGAATATGGGCCTAACAAATACACATCGAAGCCCAAGATTTAGCAAAAACACACACAACTTCCGGCCAGTGAATCTAGCATTGGCCACACTGCCCAAATGCCAACCTATAAGGCCCCATACTCTGGCATGGGCCAATAAATGCCATGTCAAATCAAGCGCCAAAGTTCAACACCAAACATATCCTCCTTGAGTGAAAGAATTAACCATGAATGGGCATAAGGCTATGTTTGGTAGAGGAGATTTTTGGAGGGATGGAGAGGGGTGGAGGGAGAAGGATGAAGGGAGAGCTCCAATCTTGTGTTTGGTAGGAATGAGAGAAGGAGGGAGAGGAGAAGTGGAGAGAGAAGGTCTCCCTCCAAATCCACAAAAATTCATCTTCCCAAATTGGAAGGATGGGAGAAAATTAAAAAGTAAAAATATGAATTGACAAATTTACCCATCAAGTCAATTAATTTTAAAAAGATAAAATAGATAATATAGTAATTTTACAAATAAATACTTTCTATCATTTCTACTCTACATCCTTTCTACCAAACAATTGAAGGGATTATTATTTTCCTCTCACTCCTTCAGATTCTCCTTCCTTCCTTACACTCTCTATCCTTCCTATTCTTCTTCCCTCCTATCAAACAGAGCCTAAAGCTCATCAAGAAATTCCATTTCCCTTTTCCTCTCTCAAAGTAAAATTAGAGAATCAATCACTTCCTCAATACTAGAGTTCATGTTTAGGCAGCAGCCACAGCCAGTTAGTTAGCTGGCTGGCACCAATTTTGGTCTCATATATGAGTCATTAACATTAACTCCAGTGGACCTACTGGTTTATATGCTGCGTCAACAAAACATAGACAAAATCTCATCTTCTTCAAATCAATAAGGCCCGGAATCAATGCCATATACGCGCTAACTGTCCTGAAACCACGCTTCCTTGTATCCCTCTCTTTCTCTCTATATGAGTTGTGACAACGTTTCAATTTTGGAAAACAGCTAAGTGGCTATATCCTCTATGACACATTCTTGTGGTGGTGCCTCCATGATGTGATATATTAACTCCTCAAGTCTAAGTTTAAGTCATGACGCGATTCACATGAAAATATATAACATGGGCACTAATTCAGTAGGTATTTTTTTTTTTTACCTATGCATAGGTATCAATTTAGCTAATGAAATTTTTTTTTATATTTTTTTTATATTAAAAAGTAAGATAGAGAAATAACATTAATGATACATGTCTTTTCATGTACATCATTATAACCGTTAAATCACTATTAGATGATGATTCAATGGCTAAAAAAAAAAATACCTACACATAAGTAAAAAAAAAAAAACTTACTAAATTGACAACCTATATGTATATATATATTTTTTTCAAGTTATTTGAAAATATAATTTTAGCAGTATAGCAGTATAGGAACTTATCCGGAGATTCTACTTCTATTAGATTAGGGGTTTGAATTCTTGTGAGAGATGTTACCAATTTTGTTTTTAAAGTAAAAAATTTAGAATGCGAAGATTGGTATTATAGTAAGTTGACAAAAGAAGGAAAGGGGAAAAAAATAAATAGAGTTCACGAGTTTCTACTGGCACAATGTTGAGTTGAGGTCCCGGTAACATATGTCGTGTACTATTTTGCCCACTACCTCTAGCAAATTAAACCACTTTATCAATATATATGCTATTTCTGTCGGTGCATGCCTGCTTTCAAAATTTTGTTACTCGAAAACATATAACTACTCGAACTAAAAAAGAAACCTAATTATTTAAACTTCTTATACTTTAGAATCTGGGGATATCGATCTAAGCCTTTTTCTTCTAGGCTTGGTCCAAAAAGTTCATTTTTCCATATTTTCTCTTCAATTATAATAAAAGCTCTTGATGAAGTGGTACCGTTCTGCTACTTGGGATGGGAAAGAGAGAGAGAGAGAGAGACCAGGTAACGTACTCTTTTGTTCTATTTTTCTTCTCAGTGCTTGGATGGTGCGATTCACTCTAAGGAGTGTGACAACACGGAAAAAAAATATATATATATATATATAATCGTCAACAAATTTGGACACTCAATATTGTTCATCACTACCCTTTGTGGGTCAGGTTATGTAGGGTCCTCCTCTGTTGGGAGAGTACCTTTTTCTCCAAAGAATTTTCGTCGGCAGCAAATATATGGTTTAGTTTAAATTAAAAAAAGGTTAATAGTACTAAAGTATATATATTAATTATGTATAACCAACCAAATTTGCTTATTAAGTATCTAATATCGGTATGGTTTTTCTACTCAGAAAGAAGAATAGCTTGTGTCCAGTACTAGGATTTGCATAAAAAAAAGAAAAGAAAGAAGAAGAAAAAAAGATTTTGCAGAAATTCATTGAAGTTGATATAAAGTTTGATGAATCTCCATCTTCTAATAAATAAGAATTTGATAAATCTTCCAATTAAAATTAAATGAGAAAATAAAAGGCCATGTGTCTCGTTGTCCTAGAGGAAAAATATGTACATATACTGCCATAGAAAATATATTCTCGAATCTCGATCTTTTTGCATCACATGTTCCATTTATGCATTAATTATTAACTCATCCACATAAATTACAGAAGACAAAAATTAGTACATTATAACTTTAGAATATTGTACTGCAGCATCTATTGACAATATTAAAGAATTAATTAATTAACAGTTCAAATATTTTTTTTTTCTTCCTCTGATCAGCTACTTGCATCTAGTAAGATCTCAAATTAATTTATCAAAAGCACTATATAAATATGCAGCTGCTACAGAATTTATTAAATATTCTATTGACGTTACAAAATTAAAGCAAGCAGACTGGCTTTTCAATCTGCTATTAATACGTAACAATAATACTATTAAACACCTCCGATCTATATATTCATAACACATATAATATAGTACTTCTGATCATAAAATTAAAAACAGCGCCTTGTGGTAACTACATAATACCAAACTGGCTGCAAACAAAATCACTCTCTCTCTTCATGAGCTGACTATACATTTTAGATATAAGCTTTTTTTTTTAATAATAAAAGCTTTCATCAAACATAACAAATTACCTCAGTCACAAAATTACTATAGCTAGTAGTAGTAGTACTGCGTGCAATTTTGAAAAGGACGTACGGCCATTATCTTTCTAAACCAAATCCTTTCCTCACATTATGATGATGAGTATATAGTACACCCTTTTAAGTAACTCTTCAACAAACTATATTCTATAAAAATTCATTAATTAAATAATGTAATTAGCTAGCTAGGTAGCTAGTAGCGAAACTGTCTTCCAGTATAGGTGACCCCAAAGGACCAACTAGGAGGAGCAACGTTGTAGGAAATGACGGTTCGGCCATCACTAGCGGTGACAATAAATGAGAGGCTTTGGCCGTTTAGATATGAATTGCTCTGCCAGTTCTGGCCCCAGTTCCTTGACATTGGTTGCCACCGAGTCCGAGACCCCTTTATGGCCACTGCGTGCACGTCACCAGCCCCTCCAACATTTGTTACCAGGACCAAATTGAAGTAGGAATGCCCATTGATTGTGAACCTGATACCTCCTCTTCTCCTGCATCTAACTCTGAAAACACAAAAAAACGAAAGGCTTAAAAGCTGTTAGGAGGTGGTGGGGCCCACTGTCCAGCTCGAAGACTCTGATAGATATACCATGTCGAAACTAAACAAAGAGAATAAATAATAATGAACTTTCTTCCTTGCCTTCTGTAGAGGACGGGGACGATTCCGGCTCTGTATTGGGCAATGCGGAGGAAGACGGGCTGGGAGAGGTCGAAGTGGAGATTGGGAGGGTCGCACCAGCCACCGGGAGGGCAGAAGTTGGTGGCGGTGACCACAATGGACCCCGGGAGGCACCATTGAGGGTCATTGGCGCACCTCAGCTGGAAACATGCCCCACAGCTTAATCCATCGTTGAACAATGCTGTGCTTAGTGCTGCTGTGTTAGTCCCGTAACCCTGGCTGTAGAGGTTCCCATACCCGCAAGCCCCACCTACAGTAAAGTTAAGATAATTTCATATATCAATATATAATAAAAAGCCATAACAAATATTAGTGTTACTTAACTCAAAAATAAATCACCATATAGTATATAGATATACACTGCATATATATATATACATGATTTAGGTACATTATGTTATGTGTATATATATACCCATTGTCCCAGAAGCATCGCTTCCTCCATAGAAAGTGGCATGAGCATTGGTCCAACCAGCGTAGTAGGAGCCTTTGGCGGATGAAACGATTGAAAGAAAGGCCATTAGAAGAATCCCCAACAACTCCATTTTTTTTTCTTCTGCGCAAGCAGGAAGACAAATTATATTATAACTAACTAATTACTAATTAAGCTCTTCAACAATATTCCTTTCCCTTTTTTTTTTGAGAGGAAAAAAAAAGAAAAAGAAAAAAATATTAGAGAGAGAGAGAGAGAGAGAGAGAAGTTTTTAGAGGGGAACGAACCTTGAAAGGAGTAGTTTGAGGAAATGATGAAGAAGGAGAGGATTTGAGAAGGAATAAATAGAGAGGTCAGTCAACATCACTCGACGTTGACCTCTTGATGCATCCTCTTATATAATTTGAGCTGTTACGGACTTAGGACTATTGAGAGAAAAAATAATGCATATATAGGGTTTAATTAATTCTAAAGTGGTTTTTGGGATACAGTAATTTGTGGAATTGATTATGGAGCAGTCTTTAGTTTTTTCTAGGACTGAAACCGCGTGGATTAGTCTTTGATTTGCTGATCAGTCTTTTTCTTTTTTTTTTTTTCTTGCTTATATGTATGTATATACACACATTAATTGGAGGCTATATTTCAGCAAGATAGTCCACTGTGGGATACAGAGGGCAACAACATGTATATGAGAGTCTACAAACGATGTAATACCAAATTAACTATATTTTATTTCTATGTACATATTAGTACTTGAACTTTCATATGTTGAATAATATTACATGTATGTACAAATTTTTTTTATCAGCATATTGAAAAATGGGGATCTTCACCTTCCATTTTTTGAATAATACATATGTACAAACCATTTATATCAAGCAATATTGAAAAGTGGGGATCTTCCGAGAAGCTAGAATATTAATATCTTCATTCCATGCCGTTGAACCTCTGTTGATCACCACATGCAAGAATATTGCTGCAAAATGATTGTTTCCCTAGCTGTCAAATCCATTTTTAATATCTCTGTATATGCATATATGTATAGAGAAGGCATCAATTCAGTAGGTTTTTTTTTTTTTCACTCATGTATAAGTATTATTTTTACTAATTAAAATTTATTATGCACATTTTTTCTATAATAAAAAGTAAAATAAAGAAATACAATTGATGATGCACGTTTTTTCATGCATATCATTATAGCAATTGGATCATTATTAGATGATGATCTAACGGCTAGAAAAAAAATAACTATACATAGGTAAAAAAAAGTACCTATTGGATTGGCAACTATATATATATGTATATATGTGTGTGTCTATGTATATATATATATATATATATGTATTTATATGTATATATATAGGCACCAATTCAGTAGATATATATATTTTTTTTTTTTACCTATACATAGGTATCATTTTGGCTAATTAAAATTTATCATGCATATTTTTTTATAGTAAAAAGTAAGAGAGAGAAATAACATTAATGATGTACATCTTTTCATGCACATTATTATAGCCGTTGATGATTCAACGACTTAAAAAAAAAAAAAAACCTACTAAATTGACAATCATATATATATACATGTGTTATTAATATATAGGTTGCCAATCAAATAGGTATTTTTTTTTTACGTATGTGTATGTATTTTTTTTAGCCATTGGATCATCATCTAATGGTGATTTAATGGCTATAATAAGGTGCATGAAAAGACGTACATCATTAATGCTATTTCTCTCTCTTATTTTTTACTATAACAAAATATGCATGATAAATTTTTATCGGCCAAATTGATACCTATGCATAGGTAAAAAAAGAAAAAAAAAATACCTACTAGATTGGTGCCCAAATATATAATGAGATTGCTATTAAATGCCACTCATGACTTCTGAGTAGACATCAAAGAGATAACAGCACATGGATGATGTTTGTTCCTTCTTTGAAGCTCAAGACCATGCAACTAAGAATATATCCCTCTTATAAAGACTAGAGATTATATATCCTCCATTTCTCTCTATATAAATATATTCAATATTATTCCCTGCAAATTTATGCTACTTATTATTTATATATATATTATAGATTTCTTTTTAATTGTTAATTACAAACACGTATGTATTTTGACTTTGTTATAAAATGACCATTCTGTACGCCCTTATTATTGTAATACACCATGCCTTTTCTAATTATCCTTGTCTGAAAAAAAATGTTTGTTTTGCTTCCTTAAGATACATATATCAATTATACCTTGTATCTTATAGATATATAGTAACAGCCAAATCAACGAAGCCAAAACAACCAACAGTACTACAAGTCGTTCAATCAACAAATAATTTCTGAAAAAGCTGATAGGAAAAATAAAAGGCTGAGAAATCTAAGATTTTTCTTGTACTTTTTGTTTGCAAATATAACTATTAACTATAAGGTTTCAAACGACTCCGGTCTTTAGATTTTTTTTTTTTTTTTTTAACACTTTATTGGGTTCGACAGTATTATGAAGACAAAGTACCCTACCATTAAGGTTTCACTTTTCGAAAAAATCACTAAAAAGTTTCTTCCTCTCCTCATTATTATAATAATTTTATCTTTTCTAAATCTACAAAAAGGTTTAGGTTGTTATATATCGAGTGATTAGAGCTCTAGATTGTCCAATAATTGCTTCTTCTTCTTCCTTCTTTTTTTTTTTTCTTTTCATTAAGTACTTGTTCTGCTCTCCCTTTTCTCATTGTCCTAAACTGGTGGTATCTGCCATAGATGCATGTCATCATATATAGACCACTTTATAATTGGTACAACTGTTGTCTCCTCCTTTTAATAGTGGTCTAGAATCAAGATGAACAAAACTGGTGAATAGGGACAAAACCAATCTTTGCCAATAATATTATATAGTCAATATAGTTTTTACATATGTGCATAGTAATTAAGGACCGTATTCTGAATCTCTGAAATTACATACTGTGTAATGTGTGAATAAAGTTGTCACTGAATTATAAGGGTTTTGTGTAAGGTACCAAATTAAGTAATTAAACACTTATTTTCACAGAATAGTTTTGGAGAAGAAATGGTTCCAGTGTGTAACAATTGGTTTCTGAACAAGAACCACACCATAATAAGTTCGTGTCATGGCAGTGAATGAGACAGTCTTTGAGACAATAAATTGGGACAGATGATTTCATTCCGTAAATATTCACTTGTGTTACTCTTAAGAAAAATTCTCCCACTTTATACACAATGTGTGCTTAAATTCTTTTTGACTAATTTGCTGCACAAAGTCTAAATCAAGCTGGTCCCATGGCCATTATACAAAAGTTGATTCAGTTTTTTGAAACACAAGGCTCTGTCTTAATTGCTTTAAAGAAAAAGAGTTGGTTATATGTCACCAAAAAGCTTCGTAACTATAGATCATGAGTTCAATACGGTAGAGAGTAAGTCCATCGATAGACACCTTATCTTCATTTGAGCAAGAAAAAGGAGTATCTTTGGCCTAAATTTTGTGGGCCTTAATGTCATGATTCAATTAATCAATTGAACAACATGAGTTCTGCAAAAGCAATTGATTATTACTGGCTAATCTATGGAGAACTTTTGGAAAATTGTGAATGTTGAATTGTATTACAAATCAAGATTAATAAAACAAGCTATAAGCATTGTGCAATGCTAGTACTAACTCAGCAGCTGAATATGATTTTTCTTTTTCAGAAATTGCAATCCATTAATCTTGTCACTAAATGAACATATAAATTAAGCCATTTCACGAAAAGGGAATACATTAACATTGTTGTGTAATTAAAGCTATAACAATTGATATTGCAATATTCAAAGCTATAAAAATGATATTGCAATATATATTTGTAATATTTAATTGACTGAATGGACAAAACAAAGCATAGCAATAGGAACCTGAAAATGATATTGTTATTAACTGTAGCTTGAAATGGATTGTGCATATTTCCCAATAATCCACACACACACACACATATTTATATACATATATATATATATGTATGTATGTATGTTTTTATTTGTTAGAACATAATATCTATGTACTTAGCCACATGCATCTGCATTCCCGGTGCCATGTGATAGCGATTTCCGACTGTTCAATTGTGACTTAAAGCACAATGCACTATGCATGCGACTAAAACCTTGTTTGAGCTTAATTTTATAAATACGTACATATATATAAATTGGAAACCATAAATTTCCATTAATTAAGATATGACTGCAGTGGAACTTGTACATGCAGAGTTTCTGCATCATTAATTATCTAATAACCACTTAATTTGAGATAAATAATCTTTATTGAACGATCAAAATAATCTTTATTGAACGATCAATAAATATAAACAAGGAGAAAGAAACAAAAACAAAAAGTACTAAGACAGAGTACTTGCTGGTTGAACTCTTATACCTTAGTGGAAATTATGACTAATAACATACAAATTAGAAAGTTGCCATTGATGATTATTGTTTTACAGCTTACATATCTTACTACAATAAGATATAAGAGACAAACCATAAAATCATCCATGATTGTACTCCAGTGCACATAGTTGTTTCAAAATCTAACTCTCTGTACCACATGCATGCATGACCGGGTAATTCATTAATCTTCAATTTGTCTTAAAATGAAAATAAAAAATAAAAAGGGACACCATGTTTATGGATAAATGTTACTCACACCCAACTAAATATCATTGTATGCACTGTTAGGACGTCTTGCTAGCTACCATTAATTATAAAGCTTCAATGAGTGTCAATATCTCCTCATTAAAAACCCAAAACAAAGACCTCTCTGAATATCAATAATTTATATCTACAGATATCATTATACATATATGTTCATTTACCATTGAAAAATTTTAAATAATGATTCAGAGCAAATGTACTTACATATATTGAAGTTGATGTATAGTCATATGAGTGAAGTTTTTTGATTTAATGTAACATTAGTGTATACTGGAATGCGGTTACTTCACCAGCAAACATGGACAAACCATGTTTCTGAGACATATCAAATTCAGCTTAGCGAAGGGTGCTTTTTGATAGGAACTTTTCGAAATCCATGGGATTAAAAAAGTGGACCATGTGCTTGTATAAATGATAGCCACCTAATGGACAAACTTATTTGAGTTTCGAGAAAGGAAATTTATTTGGTAGGCCAACCGTTATAGTATAGTTACATATCGCAATAGTACTAAACTCAGTTTTTTATTTCTTTCTTTACGTAGTATTGAAAAATTAACATATCAAGATAGGAGATATATCTTTATATCTACCCCATAATCAAAATATTCTTAAGTAAATGATTTAAAGATTCAACGACTAAGCTAGTACTAAAAAATAAATGGAAAAGCTTAGGAGCATAATCATTAATAAACTCTTAAGGATTATTATGTGTCGGATACTAGTGCACATGTGGCTTATTTCTTTGTTATTTAGGTGGTAATGATTGAGATTTGAATCCCTAAAATCTCTCTAGTTTACTGGCATTTCTGCATTATAATGTTGTGTGCATAATGAATAGCTTAATGATCACAATATCAGCCTGCAGTCTGACCTGGTATACTAATATGCAAGATCGATCACACTAATGAATTATTAAATCATCATGGTCACCGTCACCGCAAGTTAACACGTCGTAGAAGATCTTTTCCAAAGTTGAATTTACTGAGACTTCGGACAAGTTATGCAGACTCAGTAGTAGAATCAGATTTGTCAATTTACAAGCAAAATTTTTAACTACTTATTAAATTTGAAAGGGTATACCTGAAGCGAGGTGTTAATCTCAACATACCCTTGAGACAAGGCCACGTTCAGGTGTTAGCATCAGTAGCGGTACTGAGAGATTGATTAACTTTTGCTTGTACGGATCGTGTTTCAGTACCCACACATGACAAGCACATGGGCACTGCAATAGTTGACACTCTAAGACTCTCTCTGCTAAAACAAGTAGGCCAACCTGACCTAGACTTTTCCACTAACTTCAACTCTTTGGGGGGCATCAACGAACCATGGCCTTTCAGGAAGTATAGACTATAGACTGAATATAGAATAGACAGACTCGTTTGCCTTTGTGGTTTTCCAGAAGTTATTTCAGGAAAAATGGTATTCCTATTCTTCTCAACTAGGCAGAAAAGGGCACTCGAACTCGATTCATGGATCGTTTGCTAGACAATAAGGTAACATGAACATGATCAAGGACTTGGAATTATCAGATTAAAATACTTGGAATTAACTTCTTCAAAAGTGAAATACTATAATTATAATTGCTAGTTCTTTCCTCCGATTATAAAATAAGAAAGGGGACATCTGTCCTCTGTAACGTAACCCTCGATTACAGTGGTAGTCAACATAGACAGCCCCACCCCCAACCCAAACCAAATAAATAAACAAAACAAAACAAAGAAATGCTTTTGAAGTTACAATCCATTAGGAAAAACCATTGACTGTGGTTCTGGTATCCATTTTCTACAAAGAACAAAAAATTTCTCTTTCCTTTTATGAGTAACAAACTAAAGGATCATAATCATGCCATATTGAAAATGTAAAAGCAAGAATCACAGTTTCCAGTCAGAGCAGGAAAGACATTTGAGTTTCAGATACTGCAATTCAATTTGGGGCATGAATTCTTTCCAAGGCATTCTCGGAAACAAAAATATTAAAAGAAGCGAGGGGAAACGATGATAATTTGCATTTAATTAAAAGAAAAGAAGATACAACCTATTGGCCATAATAAGGAGGTTGACCAGGAGGCGAAACACCTCCAGGTCTCACCCCTGGAGGCGAAGCACCACCAGGTCGCACATTTGGTGGAACTCCAGGCTGAGATAGAGGGCCAGTATGTGACAGAGGCGACGAACCAGCAGGCATTGCCACTGCCGACGCTGCTCCATATGCAGGTATCGATGATGACGTTGCAAAATTTTGACCAGGATATGTGCCAGGAGCAGAGACGTAAGTAGATCTTCCACCTTGCATAGTTGGATCCCATGATGGTACTTGACCGGAAGGGACCTGACCATGTACTGCAGCTGCAGCACTATACTCATTACCAGGGTACAATGGAGCTGCCTGAGGATTCTGCCACGCCGGTGGAGCAGCCGGGACACCAGGAGCTGCTTGTACTGCAAGCAGACTAGCATCTGGAATTGTATAATCCCTACTCTTGTCACTGTAAGCCTATAATCCACAAAAAAGGAGAAACAATGAGCAGAAATTATTTCTTAACGACATTGTAATAAGAAAAATCAACGTGTAAAAGGGAATTCAAGTGTCAAGAAGCATACATTCAAGGACCAAATCTTTTTCCGTTCAAACAGATAGATCCACTTTGGACGTCTTTACATTATATATTTTTTTTTCCCATGAACGTAACTCAAAAGCACATATTTTATACCTTTACATTGAGATCAGTATGACGAGAGTATGATAGATGAAGCTTACAGTAGCCACCATCATATATGCAGTGTCCTTCTAAAGCTTCTCTCGCAACTGCTGCAGTAGTGATATCTGGAAATTGCAGCACAAAGTCAAATCAAGTCTAATACAACTTGCATCAAAACCATCAAACAATTACCAACCAGTAGTAGAGGTACGCATATAGGAAGGGATCACGGGAAGAGAAAAATGGAATACTGAACTCACGACAAAATAAAGGTCATATAGAAGAGGAAATACCAGGGTACTGGACTAATGCCTGTGTTTGACCATTCTTTTCAAATATTGCTATTTTCTGGACAGTACCGAATGCAGAGAACACCTAACCAAGTAAACATGATAATTGTATGACAATAGATCAATCTAGAAACTGAGTACTTAAAGAAACATACAGGAGGAAAATATCTCACTGTGTGAATAACGTCAACAGTAACAGCATACTGCATGTTCTCTATTGAAGCAAGAAGCACATTACTCTCCGGTTCTTTCTTTTTTCCATCAGGACCTACAGCAGGCTGAAGATGATGGCCAATTAGTCTATTTCATTATCATCTTAAAAAGTACTGAGCACGCACAAACATACCAATAAATAGAGAAGATATACTAAGAACAGAAATATACCTGAGTAATACCCTCAATTGCAGTAGGATTCACAGGAAGGTATGGATTTGTATAGTCCCTGTAGGATCATAAAAATAAAATTCACATTAACATATTTTCTCTCATAACATTGCTTAATCCACAGACTTTAAATAAAATGCATTATACAACATAACACTAATGCTAATTATATAGTCACCTAAAGACCATCTCAGACTAGAAAAACTCCATGAAACCAATAGCATGCTCAACATAAAAATGTATAAACAAGTGGAAATTAGCAAATACAGGCAATAGAGCAAGAATCAAATAAATAATGCACCACATCTTCAAGACAGAACTAAACTAGTCAGCTTCTGAGCTCTTTCTACTAGGAATAAGGTTCAACAGATATGAACAGCACCAAAATCATCCAGTGGACATGAATGAACTTGAATGGCAACTAAAGTGACAGTGGAAAACTTCGACTCGTTCCAATCAGTTCCCAATAGATGCGGAGACAATCTTTAGTTAAAAATTGTGTCACACTGAATATCTAATGAAACATTAGTCATTCCGAGACAATGGTAGTCTTAAATATCTAAGAACATAGAAGCCTCCAGTTTCATACATGATAAGGAATGTCCAGGCATTTTCATACGTCATAAGGGATGACAATAAAAAAGTGTCTAGGTAATCTTCAAATACCTAGACTATTACACTTTCTTGAAGAATTCAGTAATCCGACACTAACGAAATTCTAAATGAAAACAGATAAAAGACAACTATCACCTAGCAACAAAAATTTACTATCCAAAGGAGAAGAAACTAAGGGAAGATAAGGAAAAAGAAACATCTAACAGCACAGTTTACAACTAAACCTTACTAGCTATTATATAGTCAAGAAACCAAGACACCTCAGACAAAATGATATATATTACACACACACACACAAATCAGTAGCAAGACTGTCAAAATTATGGTTGAGAATGACTTTCAAGTTTCTAGAATTCATTAGCGTCTATATAAGCGGAGAACCATATAGAAAAGAAGCAACATTTCCATTTGTGGCAATTCTACAATAAAAACTAAGGTACTCTGACCACAATGACATTAAATGCATTAAACTACAATCAGAAGATCAAGGAAATTACTAAATTGCAACACATCTGTGTTCTGGCTAGCAGGCTTCACTAAACACCCTAGATGACAAAAAGCACACATCAATTAGCAGCATCCCAAATGCCAAAACAAGTAACATACAGAAACAGTATTAAAAAGAAATTAAAGAAATAATTTCATTACAAATTCTAGACGAAAATTCTAAGAGATAACAGGTACCTGCTACGATGAGACTGAAATTTAATATTCAGATCAGTGTGAGCAGAATATGAAATGCGTAAGTGGCACGAACCAACATGCTCCGGAAGGAGATACCTAGACAGAAAACATTAAAGCTCAAGTTAATGAGATACAGTATTTGTCAGGATCTAACAGCTCCCAAATCTCATAAATTCCATAATAGGGAGGATAGAGTTTAGTGCATACCTGGGTATGCTCCTCCCATCTAAGGCATTCCTCGCTGAAGATGCAGTCTCCGCATCAGTGAACTGAATCAATGCCTACGAATACAACCAGAAAAATGAGAATGCCATAGTGAGACTGACTACAAGAAAGCACCAAGATAACTTATGTCCAACCTGAAAACCTGCGGCTTTTTCGAAAGTGGCAATCTTGTGCACAAATCCAAAAGCAGAAAACACCTGAAAGAAGCTAAAAATACTCAGAACACATCAAATTGATATTAGAAACAAAAGCCCAAAAAAGTCACAACCACCTCCAGTGTGGAATTATTAGAGACTACAAAAATACCAAACAGATAAGTAATAAGTGCAGAATGACACCTGTACATAAATGCGTGACCTTAGAAAGGGGTATGACGTACATGATAATAATTCCAAACTGTTTCCAACAAAACAATTTAAATAAGATACATCACCATCTGTGATTCAACTGATTTCAATTAAAAAATGGAACTTAATATAATTAATGAATAAAGGTGAGGAGAGAATTTGTTTGATGTAGAGAATTTGTTTGATGTACTGAGAATATACAAAATGGACCAACAGCGTCAGCATGGTATGTGAAAGTTACGAAAACCAGTAAATGTGTTTTTATTCTATTGTTTACTCATATTATATCAAACCATTGTATATATGTTAAATTCAATAACTTATTATAAGAAACATCTTTGCAATAACGTTTATACTTGTAAGGAAACAGGTCAAACAAATTCTTATACGCATTTCACTTTAGAATCATTGGCAGAATTATAATTAATATACGTTATACATATATATATATATTATTAAAAAAAAAGGATTAAGAAAGATCGCATTTGCAAAACTTATTATAAGAGAAGTTTACTAATTAGTTATCTCATGGTCTTATCCTTCTGGAAGTGGATATGGATCAGTCAGTTGCTATTATACCTATGAATACAGCAGAGCTAAGATGTCACGAACTCAGGACAGCAAGCACTTACCAAGTGAATAACATCAATGCTCACATCGCCAGCTTCTACACCCTCAATGGTTACCAACAGGACATTTCCAGGAACATCTCCAGGACTTTTGTTGTTGACAATTTCATGTCTATTTGAGTACTGGATATAGACGGTTTTACCTCGAACTTGTGCGGGCTCTGAAGATGATGCATAATATGAAACCATGGAAATAGCCTGATTTAAGTCTGCCTGCAAAAGTAATGATGTGGTCCGTTATCGAGATACAGCGGAAAATAATAGCAGATTTGTACAACGTCTGATGCCCATTAGTAGAAAAAAAAAAAAGTGGCACATTAACAAACTAATGAAACATCCAATTTCCACAAAACCCAACATTTAATGTGTGCGGAAAAACCAACTAGATCAGCCAGCAGAAATAACCCATTGGTGTTTAGCAACGGGTTTTCTGTAAGCAACTGAAATCAAGAACGTGCCAATTTATCCAAACTTTATCCATTACTAAAACGAAATTGTCGATGTTGCAGAATAGTAAAATCCATAAATATAAGTGTATCCTAAAACAACCTCAAACAATTCAACATATCTACAATTTGAACTACAAGTGAGACTACTGAGGCTTCTCAACTAAGTTTTTTGGCCAAATTCTAATCCAGGAAAAAAAAAAAAGTCTAAACCCTCGAAATGAATTTTGTTTCCATACCCTAATTAGCAAAAATCAAATTCTTCCCAATAACTTGGCTTAAAATCGATGGATTTAGACTAAACTATGTAAAACTTGAAACCGATACAAACAAACAATTACATAAACAAGTAATAAAGGAGCCAGAATCAAAGCGAAAGGAGAAGGCGCTTACAAATTCAACGAAGGCCTGGTTGCGATTGGCGCCGACATTGCACTTGGTATTCACAATCCTGCCAAAAGGCTTGCATAGCTCGATGAGTTCCTCCTCCGTACACTCCCATGGAAGATTCCGGAGGTGGAGGACCTTTGAAGGGGTCTGAGTGTACCTGAACTGGGGCGTCCCCGAGGTCGACATCTGGAAAATCTCCGGAGGCCAAGGCTGGGGAAATTAGGGTTCGGCGAGCAGGGAAATAGTGTTTGGATGGCGAGAAAGTGGTGAGAACTTTCCGTCAAAGTTCGAGAAAATAGCGAGGGCTTTATAGCTCGCTGGATTGAATTGGATTGTTGGTGATGGCTTTGCTTTTTCAGCTTCTTATACGAAAGAGAGAGAGAGAGAGAGATCGATCTGTGGCTATTGCTCACTGTTTCTAGCCCCGTACCATATATTTCGGTTTCGGATAAAGTTACTATTCTCTCCTTTTCGTCGCTCAACTTTTGTTTTTATTTTTTATTTTTTAGACCTATGCCGTTTGCATGTTAGACGACAACAAATTTTTAATGTGTACGCATTGTCGTTTTTAACATAAGAACACGTCGTTTGTGTCTAAATGACATAAAAAGTTTACAAACAGACGACGTGTCCTATATTTTGCGTACCTTTTTTTTTTTTTTTTTTTTCCGGCTGGGAAGTCCTATACTACACATACTTGACAACAACAACAACAAAAAAAAGTAGGGTTGTTTCCAACTTTAGCCCCTACTTTTTAAAAAGGCCTAGATTTGGCACCATAATTATGTTTTTCTTCAATTTGGAACAATCAATAAGATGGCAATTTGGGATACAACTCGAAACCTTACCGTTTAGTTCGACACTCTTGGTGCAAAATTTACACGAATAAGTAGGATATATTAATTTCTTCATTAAAATAGAACATACGAGTATTATTTTCAAAAAGAATAACATAAGAGTATTAAATTGTTATTGTATAAAAAATTGCAATGAATTTTTCATAAATAAAGTGGAAGATATGAAAACTAATGAGCTAAACTTATCTTATGGAAGTAAAACTTAATAAAAAAAAATAAGCAAATCAATAATTATATTATTTATAGGTGTTATGCATCAATTTTTTTAAAAAAAAATATATAAGGCGTCAACCAACTCATAATGGACATGATTTAATTGGGTGGACAAGATACGACACAAGTTATATCTGACAATCATATTCTAAATAAAAGGCTAAAAAATGAGAAGAAAAATATAATTCGGATAGTAAAATGAGGCATTTAAAATTTTAGAAATGAGAAGAAAATATATATAACTCGGATAGTAAAATAAGGCATTTAAAATTTTAGAAGTGAAAATTAAGAAAGTACATAATTCAGATACTATAATGAGATATTTGAAAGTTCAATAATAAAAATAAGACTAATCCTATGATTTGGGACAAAATTAAAAATTCATATAATTTTAGAGGTGGCAATTGGATCACAACAATACAGTATTACTTAAAGCCTATATAAAGTTAGCAAGTTTGGGTATTTACGATTAGAATATGAATTGTACCAAAATATTAAGAAAACATAAAAAAAAAAAAAAAATTATTCTATTGTGTTAGGATTTTTTTTCTAAAAATTATAATTATTCAACATTTTGTGTGTCTTAAAAATTTATTTGAAATGCATTAGATTGCGCTTTACCATGGAAGTATTAACTATTTTTCAAGCAACCATACTAATTCTTGTTTAAACCATATTGAGTTATTTATTTATTATGTATGTCACCATGTGTATTGAATTTTTTTTTTAGGTGAACAAATTCTTTTATTTAAAGCAAATCATCAAGTACAGAAAGAGAAATAAACAAAGGACAGCAATCAACCAATCGCATATCAGTAGAAGAATTAACAATACTATTTGTAGGACTGGCAATCGTGACACAACATGATAACG
Organism: Trema orientale; assembly: GCA_002914845.1. Classification (NCBI taxonomy): domain Eukaryota; kingdom Viridiplantae; phylum Streptophyta; class Magnoliopsida; order Rosales; family Cannabaceae; genus Trema; species Trema orientale. The sequence continues at coordinate 1,245,907 of JXTC01000039.1, read as the reverse complement.
CGACTTAAAACCTACATAGAGTTAGTACAGGTTTAGATTTAATTTAAATATATTCGGAGTTATTTTCGAGTTGAACCTGCGAACTCATTTAGTAAACTGTTTGATTCAAGTTGAATCCTCTAACCTGAAATGACCCGCTATATCAGTTTTTATAATTTTTTTCATATTGGGCCCATATAATGTATATTTGGCTAAGATTTAACCCATTTATTTAAGCAAAGACCTAAATTATTGCAAGCAAAATCCAAACATTCTCTTCTCACTTACATCACTCAAACAACCATATTCTATTCAGTACTATTAACATAAAAAGAAAACGGGGATGTAGAAAAAAATCATCGAGAATATATACCTAATAAGAAGAGAAACTCACACGCTTCATAATCTTACAAATAAAAACCCATTCCACCTTATCATACGTTTTGCTCGTGTCTAATTTGAGAGCCATGAAACCCTTTCTACCATTATTCCTTTGGTTTTTTTTTTTTTTTTTCATATAATGCAAAAGCTCGAATGCGGCAATGACATTGTCAGTGATAAGGTGTCCCAAAATGAAAACAGTTTAATTCCCATGATTAAATATGGCAAAACTAACTTCATTCTATTGGTCATGGTCTTGGTCACCAGTTTATATACCACGTTATAGAGACTAATAGGGTGCAAATCAGCGACAACTTCAAGAGATTTCTTCTTAGAAATCAAAATCAAATTTGTATCATTAATCGAACTCACCAGGTGTCCATCATTGAGGACTCCTGAGCATGCCCAATAACTCTCGGGCCAACCTCATCCCATAACTTTTTATAAAAGATTGCATAAAATCCATCAGATTTGGGAGCCTTGGCCGTAAAAATAAACAAATTTTCAGCTATAAATTCACTTTTTCTATTTTCTCCATAATTATAACATGTAAAAGAAAAAGAAAAAGAAAAAGAGAAAGAAAAAGAAAAAGGGATACTTTTATATGTTTTTACTAAAAAGAAAAAGAGTAAGAAAGAACACAAGTAACAAATATTAAAGAAGATTAATTATCAAAAATAAAAAAAAATAAAAAAAATAAAGAAGATTGTCTTTTTTTTTTTTTAAGGTTTGTTTTCTTCTGTTTCTTTGTTTTGATTCATATTACAAATAATAATTAAGTTAATTATCGTAGGCAAAATGAGAATTTCTATTTTCTTTCATTTATTTATTATTTATGCTTCACTATATTTAAGAGTCCGTCTATAACGAGTTTACTTAGTCCCTCCACGATGAGACTTTTTTGTCCCTCCATGATGAGGTTTTTATTTTTCTCTGATGAGTATTTTGTCCTTCTTAGTAAGAATAGTAAGAATATAGTACCTATCTTTTAACATCCTCCATTGTATATAGGTCATAAGTCATACGGTGACATACTTTTTCTACTTTTATGTTAATTGAGCATTATTTTTACCTTTACACTATAATATCGGCTATTAATTATGCTTGTTCATTAGTGATGAATGGGGATTCTTACTTCGATTGTATAATTTCTTTCATTTTCTAATTTTTGCACCAAGGAAGGGGATATTTTTACTAAAATTATTTTATTCATATTTATTTATTTATTAATTTATTATTTCTCTATTATTTTTTTCATTAGACGTTTTCTCTTAAGTTCTTATTAAATAATTATCTTCTATAGAAGAAAGGATACTTAATACTTGTTATAAATGTGCCTTCTAATTTTACTTTCTATTAATAGTTTAAAGTGTTCAAAAAAAAAAAAAAAGACTGAAAGAGGGAGAATCATAGATCTCCTCTTTCAGAAGGCTACTATACATTAAATGTGTTTACATATATTAAAAAACAATAAAGTTAGGGGATACTTACTCTTACTCACAATTCAAAAATGATGGTTTTGGTAGTTATGATGTAAATGTTGAGTGAGGACATTTCGTAAGTTAGGGTTCTTCCTCTATACATTAGTGATAATGGCATAAAATATATTATTTTTGGAGTTGAATGTTGACAATAGTAAAGAATTACATTTAGGCTTCTTTTTTTTTCCGTCATTTTCTGATGTGATGGTCAACTTTTTATACTTTGTTTGGCTAGAATAGTTATAAGAATAGAGAATTACCTTATATTTTGGAGGAATTATTATTGGTTCCCCCGATGCAAACTGTTATTTTTGGAGGAATTATTTTACATTACTTTTCCCAAAAACAAAGAAAAAGAAAAAGAAAAAGAAAAAGAGTAACAAAGGCTAAAACTTGAAATCGCAAAATCTTGAAGGAGGTATTTGTAATTTGGTTAAAAGCTGCAGGGCGTAATTGAAATTTTGGGAAGAAAGAAATAGTGCAATTTGGGTCAAAACCCTAGAAAACACGGGGAAAGCTCCAATTGAGACCCAAGTATACGAAATATCTCTGATCTGACACCCTCTTGTACTCCGCGTCGTCATCTCTTTTAGCTTCTCTTCCTGAGAAATTGTCTTCTGCTTCCTCTATTCTCGATTCGAAGGTATCTAATTTTCTTATTTTATTGTAATTTTTTGTTAAATGTTTTCTGAAAAAATTTATCCTTTTTTTTTTTTGGTTTTTTTATTATTATTTGCGAATTGGGTTTTGGTGTCTGTATACTCTGGGATCTTCGTTTCTTGTATTCTAAATATGAATTCTTATATTGTTTCTATTATTGAGCGCTTTTACATATAGTGGGTCGATCTTCAATCATTAATCTTTAAATGCCTACTGAAGGGTGTGTGTGTGTGTTTTTGTTATTTTATGGGAAATTTTAAATTTTTGTTTTTGGTTTTGTTTTGTCGGCTCAAATATTTCTTCGACCATCCTTTTTTTTTTTTCCAGACAATTAGCATAGTCGCGTATCTGGTGCAAGAATTTTGTCTTTTTGTATGTGTTAGAGCTAAACAGGGGCCTGTAGTTTCAGGAAATTTTGTAGATCTATGCTAGAATTATATCAGGTGTATCTTGTAATTGGATGGTTATGTGATTATTGATTTTATTGGGTAGTCAAAATCAGTCAAAATCAATATTATTGCATTGAGAACTTAACTTGTAACGTTTAGTGGGTCAGCGTTTAGTGGGTCAGGAGATTAGAGTACTAAGCTGCCAGTATTGAGTGTTGCAAACTTGCATTGTGTAATATTTGATCACGGATAATGATGCTTGTCTTTCATAGGAAAGAAAATTTCTGCCATTTTTTTTACTGATCCAGTTGATGTTATTAGGATTTTGTTAATTGTTTTTTTCGTTTATTAATACAATTTGTGAATGGTTTATATTCTCGTCTGGAAACAGTTAACAAGTCTTGTCGTAATAATGGCCGGTCAGAGGAATAGTTATGGAAAGCGTTCCCATTCTCAGTCCGATTATTCTGACAATGGCGGAGGTGGAAATAAAAGGAGAAATCCTGGTGATGATAGAGAACAATTTGTCATTGATTCAGAAGATACCGTGTACCGTTATTTATGCCCCGTTAAGAAGATAGGAAGCATCATAGGGCGAGGAGGGGAGATTGTGAAGCAACTAAGGTTGGACACAAAATCGAAGATTAGGATTGGAGAGACTGTACCTGGATGTGAAGAGCGTGTTGTTACTATTTACAGCACCAGTGATGAGAGTAATTCTTTTGAAGACAATGGTAGTAATATTTGTCCTGCTCAAGATGCTCTCTTCAGGGTGCATGAAAGGGTTGTTGCGGAAGAACAGCATGGTGATGAGGACACTGAAGGAGGTCACCAGGTGACTTGTCGGCTTCTTGTACCGTCTGACCAGATTGGCTGCGTTATTGGAAAGGGAGGACAGATTGTACAAAACATTCGCAGTGAGACAGGTGCTCAGATTCGCATTCTTAAGGATGAACATTTGCCTCCTTGTGCTTTGAGTTCTGATGAGCTTGTTCAGGTAAACAGGACAAGTCTTGCATTTTTCCTTGGGTTATTTGCTATTAAGCATTCTGTTGTTGATGCCACTGCTTGTGAAGTTCTGGATCTGTTTTTAGGTGACTGTTTGCAACCATTATTAAAAGATTTCTATTCTAAATTGTTTGATTTAAATTAACCTGTTGCATGTTCGTTGTTATTGTTGACACCAGGTTAAGTGAAAGACTTACGTGGCTGGACTTATGACATATATATATATATATATATATATATGCTGTTTTGGTGGATTGTTTTGTATGATTGATATGAACCTATTGTTCCTCCTCCCCACCCCACACCCCCTACTCTTTATTTTGATAAATCAGGTCACTGACTTCCTCTTTAAAGAATGGTCTGTACTTTAGAAGAGGAAGTAATATAGGATCTTGAATGAATTTATAGACACATATGATACTGGTCGTTAAGTAATGTGTGTACTTAAGTTCTATCTTCCCCTTCTTTTAGTGGGCTTTTATAGAAGTTTGTTGATATGTGGATTAATACAATTTATTTTAGCTAATAAAGTTTTTAATGCTTATCCATCATTCCTGGTTTTGGTGGTTCAGATATCTGGTGATGCTTCAGTTGTTAAAAAAGCTCTATATCAAATTGCATCTCGCCTTCATGATAATCCCTCCAGATCCCAGCATTTGCTTACATCTGCTGTGCCTAATGTATATCCTTCTGGCGGTTCACTCATGGGTCCAAATGCAGGTGGCCCAATAGTGGGAATAGCTCCTTTGGTGGGTGCCTATGGAGGATATAAAGGCGAAGCTGGAGACTGGTCACGTTCTTTATACTCTGCTCCAAGGGATGAAACATCTTCAAAAGAGTTTTCTATTCGCTTGGTTTGTCCGACTGGAAATATTGGAGGCGTGATTGGAAAGGGTGGCGCCATAATTAATCAGATCAGACAAGAATCTGGAGCAGTCATCAAAGTTGATAGTTCTGCAACTGAAGGTGACGATTGCTTGATAACTGTTTCAGCAAAGGAGGTATATTTCTTCTTCTTCTTCTTCTTCTTGTTTGTTTTCCGTACATTCTAGCATTATGATGGAGAAACTGCAGGGTAATCTTGATTGTTTTTTTTAATTATTTTGAACTGTCATAGTTTTTTGAGGACTCGTACTCTCCAACTATAGAAGCAGCAGTGCGCCTGCAACCAAGATGCAGCGAGAAAGTTGAAAGGGATTCAGGCATTGTCTCATTCACAACCCGTCTACTTGTGCCTACATCACGAATTGGGTGCCTTATTGGTAAAGGTGGAGCCATCGTAACTGAAATGAGGAGGGCTACCAAAGCTAGTATTCGTATACTGTCAAAGGAAAATCTTCCAAAAATTGCATCTGAAGATGATGAGATGGTGCAGGTAAATACTTGATTGTTTTTGTGAAGCCTTGTGGACTTTGTTAGTCTAATTTTTTTCTTGGTTAAGTAGTGGCATATGATAACTGACAAATATTTCCCATGTTCTTTTATTACATTTTTAATGTTCAGATTTCTGGTGACCTTGATGTTGCCAAGGATGCTCTTATACACGTAGTTACCCGATTGAGAGCAAATCTTTTTGATAGGGAGGGTGCAGTGTCCACTTTCCTTCCAGTTCTACCATATATTCCTATGTCGGCAGATGCTTCAGATGGTCTAAATTATGAAAGTAGAGAAAGTAAAAGACATGGACGTGGTCATTCTTATTCTGGTGGTTATGGTGGCTCGAGTGATTTGGCATCTTCTGACAGCTATGGTAGTTATGGTGGTTCCCAGGTATCTCGCCACATGGCAACTGTACATCTAGATATGCCTAAACCTTTACTTTCTAAACCATCAAGGGAAAATGACTTGCTGTTTTTTTTTTTCTTGGTTGATTATCCTCTTTTTTATTGCGTAGTTTTGCATGACACATGTATCTTATGTTCACCATCCATCTGTTCATATGTATTACTAAGTTGCAGATCTTGTGCTGTATTGAATGGGTTAAAATCCTCCTGTAATTTGTATTTGTGCAATCGCTTCTTCTCCCAGGTTGTGAACTTTTGTTATATTTGTATGCAGATTGGTGGTAGTGGTGGTGCTTATGGTGCTTATGGGGCTTATTCCTCAGGGCGACCTGGTAGTTCTGGGTAAGACCTTTCTTCCTTGATTTTCCTCTTTTCCTGGCCCAGCACTTTATTTGTTGCATCTGTACTTTTTGTCCCTGTTAAACTTGTATTAGTTACTGGTTTTTATCCAGTTAATGTTTGTTTTCTTCCCCTCTATTCCAATAGTAGCTCAGTTATGCTTGAAGTTGTGTTGTGACTTATGTGTTAATCATTTGGTTTACAACATGTTGACTCTTAGAATTCTTATTACGTGCCATGGAGTTTAATTAGTTTTTTCTGTACTGAACTCCATTCTCAATTTGTTGTAGCAGAAAAAAGAGACCATTTTCATACATTAACATGATTTTCTAATGTTTTGAGATGCCTCGACCCTGATTGAACCTTCTGATACCAGGTTATCTAGCCAGAACCCTGTTTCTCGACGGAGAAACTATGGTTACTAGAATTTGATGATGGGTACCTGCAGGTAGACTACCGTTTTCCGTGATCCTTTTTGTTTTCCCCTTTTCTTTGTTACTTAAACTGGCATTTCCTCTGGGCCAGGCGTAGAATAGCATGTGACAGTTTGATATCATAACCTATCCAATCTCCCTGTATTTAGAGTTCTGATGCACTTGTTTTCCCTTTTTGCCTCTCCCATCCCATCAAAACAGCTGAGATCCATGAAGCCTGAAGCCAGCCTACTGCCTCTTTTGATGAAGCCTTCTCTGCCTAAACTGGAAGACCAGATGAACCAGCATTTGACATACTCATGGCCCACCTTGACGCTTCTACTTAAAGGACCAAATATATGTGCAGACTTTGTTCACTTTGAAATTCTCCATGTCCATTAAACCAAATTTGCCAGACTTAGTATCTTGTGTTCCCTAAAGCCTAAATAGCCGGCATGCCCTCTTTCCTGCTTTTTTTTTTTCCTGTTGACTTTCTTTAAGATTACAAAAACCGTGTTGTCCAACCTCCTGTAGTTTTAATTTAATGTTGCATTTGCTTTTCTGTTTTCAGCTGTGTAGTCTGAATTTTTCATGATATTTACATGGAGTTGGTTGTTGAAACTTAACCTCTTACTCTGCTGTAGCAGAATTGTTATATTATCTGAATTGCAGGTACTGATATATTGATTTCTTGACTTGTATCATTTAGAAGCTGGCATCGATCTTTGAGGGTCTATAATTTACTTTGTCTTGGGAATGTTTTGATCTAGATAAAAATATTTGTAATCAGTTCTATTCATCTTATTCAAGTGAGCTCATTGGACTGCCTTAGCCAGCCTTCATTAGTTCCTTTATTACATAAAAGAATAGTGTGTCTAGTTTAAGCTTAAGGTCACAAGCACAGTCATCGAACATGGGATTGTTGGAGTTTAAGCTCCCAAGTCCCAGTCTCGTTTATATGTTTTAAGTCCAGCTTTGTGCCTAGTCGTGTTAGATGATGGTCAGTGGATTCCAAGTTCTGTGGGATACTGTTGTCTGCTGTTTATTTGCATGTCCAGGGAATCTTAGAGTTGACTTGAAAGTTCGGATTACTTGCCAAAATTTCATAGAAGTTTGGAATGGAACTTCAGAACCAACTATTTCAATCTGCTGAAATTCAATCTCTTGCTGCTCTGGTTGAAGTGGTACGTTGACCGATTATGTTTGCTAGAATGACCACCCAGATATGTTTATTAGATTCAGTGAAATTTAAGCCCTTGCTTCTATTCATGGCAGGTGCGTGCTTCGGATATTTAATTCATTTAACGAGGCAAAGTAGCTGTGTGCTCGAGGGGAGAATATGGTTTGCATGGCCTTCATTTCGCCACATCCTTGTTTTCTTTTTTGGTTGTTGAGGGATGTTTTCGTATAGGGCAAAGCTCACTTTGCATGAACCGTTGAAGATAGAGGTTTAGTGAAACTAAAATTCTGTACAGTAAAGCAGTTTTTGCGATTGGCAAATTTTGTTAAGTTTGTTGCTGCTTTGTTTGTATTTCGACTTGCCAATAGTCAACTAAATGACCTCGCTGGCCAATCGGTCTACTCATGTAACTGTTTTGTAATTAAAGTATCTACCCCTAAAACGTTAAACGGATCAAGTTATGAAGATTACAAGTGAAATTATTGTCCAGTACAAGAATGTAGTCCGTAAGTTTTTTGCCTTAAACGATTAAAATGACAGTGCACTCAATATACGATGTTTTAACGTTGGCCAAAAAGTGAAAAAAAAAATCCTCATTTGTGCACGCAAAAATATGGGAGCTTTGTTAGCCAGGAAACGGGGGATGTTGGTGATAAATAATGACGAGCAGTAGTTAATATCAAAAGGGTTAGAGTTTGTGGCAATGGCCTGACGGTGACTACATTTTTTTCCCACTTTGGAGGACTCGAAACCTCCTATGTCTTTTCACGAGGGAAGTTCTGAGTTTGAAATCTAAAGTTCCTTTGGCGAGTATAGTGATTGTATTCTCCCATTAATCTCGTTCCAATCCAAACTTTGTTAAAAAAACACAGTAATTTCAAGTTAAAGACACTAAGAAATGATTCGTCCCTTTATATTCTCTCTCGGAAGTGGGGTAATAGAGTATCGAGGTCCCATTTGGGGTCAAAAAGATTCAAAATGACCGTAACATCGTCCATTGGCGAATCTCTCCATTAACTTTCTCCTAATTCTGTATTAACTGATAATTAAGTTTTGAAGGACTAAGCGGTTTAGAGAGCTATTTAAGACCCTCTTCTTCCACTTGCGATGGCCTTATCGTAGATTTGACTTGACTATGATGAAGACTGGTCCTAAAGTTTTAGCTCTGTCCAGCTGGTGATTTTGGCCACCCGTGACGCCGCAAACAAGCCAAGCGTCTTCCAACTATTACTTTAAGTTGGTTTTGGCGGTTGGATTATCATTAATAACTCATCACCAATCATATATTTCTTTCTCTTCTTTATTTTCTTTATAACATGTAAATGTATTAAGCACGCACTTTTTCTTTTCTCCTTTCTTGAACAAGGTTGTTATGTTCTTTTTATTAGTAGGTTCAGTTAGACAGCCATGAAGAAAACCTCAGAGTCTGCTATGACATAGCTATAAGAACACCAGATTGGTATGCTTATTTCTTTCTAGTCCCATATAGAAAATACCCCAATGACGAGAAAATATTTTAAGAAAATGCAGTCCCATATTGGGGAAGAGAAAGGGCATGTTTAGTGTGCCAGTTGTTCGTATTAAGGACTGAAATGATGAGGAAATCTTTGAAGTTGTTTCTAGTGCTAGAGCTATTGAGTTTCCCTGAGTTTTAATGGGGTTTGGAGAAAAAACAGCATGCTACTTTCCCTAGTTTTCTTTCAACATGGCCAAATGGAGTAAATTTCTTCAACTACCCTTTACCAACTTTCACTTAAATAGTACAAGTACTGAGAAGAGCTGAATTGAATTCAAGCAATTAAAGTCAGAAGGCTTGAAATGAATCTCTATTATGTAAGTGATCTGAAAAACTAGTCAGTACTTAGGTGATGGGGATGGGTCGGTAGGCTTTAATGTGTCTTGGTATCTTCAACAATGCAAAGTCACATCATCCAAGCCTATGGAATCTTCAAAAACTACTCATGTTTTCACTCTCAACCCAATTGGATGAGGGACTCAAAATCAAGCAGTTCTAGAGATTCCCGTTCTGGTGCAAAAGCTTCTAACATCATTAATACTTGAGACTGCCATGGACCAGAGTTAGCAATAAAATAACCCATATAGGTTATCTCTTTCTCTCTCGTATGTTTTTTGCTTTAAAATCTCATTCGTTCATGCCCTGCCAAGGGGGCTTCATAGTCCAATTGGCTTCTTCTCTATCAGTCTCCAGTTTCCACAAACTCCCTCTTTTGTGCCAATGCCTTTTTTTTTTTTTTTTTTTTTTTTTTTTTTTCACAATATTCCATTAGGGAATGTTGCCTTTCTCCTTTGGGAAAATTCCTTTCTAGGACTCCATTTGATTGGTCAAGATATACCAGATTGTCATATGTCTATACTCTATAGCTACCTCACCTCTTACGTTATGTCATGGATTTTCAGTGTTCATCTTAAGTCTTGCATGTGGAAATGAGGTTCGTAGTGCAGCCAAGGATGACTTGCCGGCAAGCTCACTTTCATATATACTGTATACAGCATTATCATCATTGGTTGTACACACAGTTTTTGTACATGATTGACCTTGAGAGAAGAAGTTAACCGGCAAGTCGTCTCTGGCTACGTGACTGCCTCATTTTCTCATGCTAGATCTGCGATGATATTCGCAATTGATGATGGTGGCGGCAGCGACGGCAGCAATGGCTTAGCGAGAAACACAAAATTGTAATGCTGTTGGTGATCCATGTGGTTACTACATGTCTGAAAACCTTGTAGCCTAGACCACCATGAAATAGGGCCTCAATGTATATTGCCATTACATTGAACATTATACTTCTCTATTTTCATAGACATAAAGTTCTATGGTATCTAATTGATTATGCAGGTGCTGTAGATGGAAAACTCTGCTGTGGAAAATAGCTGGAAATATACAGAGATTAACTGTAGGTTGTCACAACACACATATATTCATATATATAAAGGTTTTTTAACTTGTGAGGCTTTTAGTACTGCCTAACACATTTTTCATTCCACGTAGTGTTAGTGACTGTTGTTCCTATTCCCATCTGACTCTAATTAGATTCTTGTTTATTTGCCAGGAAATAGACTCCAACCAGAGAGGAGTGTACTTATTATGAGCCATATATGGTAAAAGCTGAACCCAAAATCTTCCATGCCAATCTTACAATTGCATGAAACAATTTTGAGTACTGTTTGAGAAATTCTAGGACTCTTGCTGCACCTATTCTAGGACTCACGAATGCTATAGCATTCTCCTCCTATATACCCACATTTATATTAATAATATATTCCAAGATTTCCATGCCTAAACCAAAGAAAGAAGTATATCAAACGAGGGTTTCTTCTATTTTTTTTTTCCTTCCTTGGAAAATGAGCTCCTAACAAATCCTCCAATAAAGTCAACATGTAAAATCAGCTTATGAAGCTTGATTAGGTATGCTTGCATTCAAAAACATATCGACTAGAAGAAAAAATTATATTTTATAACTCATACAAACCCAGCAGTTAATAAATAGAACAGACTAAAGTACCAGATAACAAAATATCTCTCAAGGAAATTTGATTACATGAAACAACTCAAGTCAAAAACTGGAAGAAATAAGCTAAAGATAAATGAGACCTTCCCTGACAAGCAAACCAAACATGAGGACTAGGAGGCCAACTGTGACGCCCTGAGATGGAGAGTAGAAAGATTGTGAATAGGCAGATAAGGTGATTGTTGCTCCCACCAATCCAATCAAAAGGGCAATCTTGTTTTGATTGATCATGATTCTCTCTTTCCCTTTCTTTCTTTCTTTCTTGTTTGGTTGTTTTCCCTGAAAAGAGGAATATCAAGGAACTTGTCAGTTAACCCTTTTTCCCAATTCTGATGTTAAAGGCTTAAAGCGAAGCAATTTGATTCTAATGATTGAAGAGTGATGACGATTGGTCTATTATATATGATATACTGACAAAATGGCTGTTAATTAATGTCCTTTCAGGCCTAGTTTAAGCCGATTAAGGGTCAACCCTCCACCACTTCTCAAAGAAGTAAGAAGATAGCCTATTTTATAAAGTCAACCCAAATGCTAGATGGGTCTGAATAAGAAGTACAATTGCTTGATGGGACTCTACTTTTCTTAATCACATAGATGTTCATACTTTTTGCTGTATTAACAGTTTCACCCTGATTTAATGATTTTCTACATTATAAACCCTCGAGTCCATGTGTCATAATGTGGCAAGTGGAAGGTTTCTTGTGTGATAACTGGTAAACGCCATTATTTATTGTAGTAATTGTGAAAAATGACTATAAAACTACAAATAATCAGATTAGTTCAAATGAAACTTATGTGGTAAAAACATCATTCGGTCCATTCCAAACATGATCCAGACTGATCAAAGCCAGGCCGAGAAGCAGTGAAATAGATGAATTAGGCACTTTGTAAAAATAGATGATCGGACAAAAACAAAATAAAATCCTTTTGTTTGATCCTTTGAGTCTTTGATTCTTTCCTACAAGAGATCATTGTCTTGATATAAAAAAGAAAAATTAAAACGACACTCTATGATTTATGTTAAAATTACAGTAAATGCCTCACCAAATCTTGTTGTTAATCACTAAATTAAAGTGTTTCGATTAAAACAAAAATTAATTGTTCTAAGTTAAAACAACCAACATATTATCGGTCTTATTTTCCTATTGAAAATAAGGAAAAAAAAGAAGAAAAGGTATTGTTAACCTGACACAGTCAATATTAAGTTAGGGTGTTCAAAATAATCGTCAAACTGCGAAAACTGGTTAATCCAGACTAATCTGTGCGGTTGTAGCACATTTGTGGCCAGTAACGGATTGAAAAAATAACAAGCTGAACGGTTTAGTTTGATTTACGGATTAAAAAAAATACGCTCTGTTTCAAAGCAGCCAACCCAAATAAATTAGTTATATATATATATATATTGTAATGTATACTTATTTTGTAGTTTTTATTTCAATATGTAATTATGATGTGTATTTTTTTTATATGTGTAATATAAATTTGTTTTCGCAACTTCTTAAGTTGAAGTTTGAAGCTTGAAGTTTTTATTATTATTGTGGCATGTATTAATGTTATCAATCTATCTTACTTAAAATTAATGATTATGTTGTAACTTATTTAACATGTTTTCAACTTTAAGATTACTCTTACATTTTAATTTGGATTTAACTTAAGTTTAAAATTATTAGAACTTTCGAATTGATTATAAGATTTAACTATGTTATTTTTTGTTTAAATATCTGGACTATACTAAGATTGCTATTTATGTATTATTATTTGGAATACGTTTGATTTGATATTTGTATTATTCAAACTAGAGATGTCAATATGGGCCGAATTTTGTGGGTCGGCCTACATTCCCGGAAAAAAAAAAAACACAGTACCGGCCTATCCCAACCCACATTAATGTCGACATGAGCCAACTTATTACATAAAGTAGGAGCCAGGCTGGGCCTCAGCAATAGGCCCGTAGGCCCAGCCCGGCCCGACGCACAGCCCACATTTAGTTATTTTATATATAATTTTAAATATATTTCTTAATTAAAATTTTAAAAAATCTTAATTAAATATTTTTATTTATATGTTTTTAATGTTATTTATTGGCTTATTTTTGTTTATTTTCACTTTATTCAAATTTTAAAAGCATATGAATAGGTTTTAGGCCTACAATTTAGCCCATATAAGTAAATATTTGATAGTTTAAAGCATAGAACAACGAAATTAGGCCTACATTTGGGTCCATATTCGCTCGCATAGGTACGACTCACTTAGGCCTGCATAAAATATAAAGATATAAAGTGGGTCGAGCCGGCCCACATTTAATAAGCCTATATGGGCTTTGTACCGTGCCTAGACCTGTCCCACCTAAAATATGGGTCGGGTTAGTATTCTTATTAAGGGGTCCAGCACGGCCCACAGGCCCAGTGTCACGGTCCGGAATTTTTAATACCAATAATGACTGTGCGGCACCGAGATTTTCTAAGTTCCGGTCAGCCTTCCGCTTATCCGTGTATCATGGGTTACTTTTTCGCGCCATTAGGTGTGCATGTTCTAAGCCACACGCCTATAAGAACGATTCCCGCCGAGTCTTGCTCGCAAGTAACTATGATGGTTTTCATGTGTCACGGTCTCCGCCGAGCCACTCATCCGTTTATAGGTCCCCAACGTGCTATCAAGGTTCACGCCAAACGCCCTCTCGCCCAAGGATGTTCACACCTTGATAGCATATGTCATTAGGTGCCGAGACCAAGTCGGCACTCCGTCTCAATTAATAAAGCCCCACCAATACCTCTCGGATAGCTCCCGTGGCATTAAGGGGGTTCTCACGCTCATAGGCTAATCATCGTAGTCACAAGCCCACTGGCGTGCTAGCAAGTGCCTACAATTCCTTTGTGGCTCGTAGCCTTGTGTGCAACCTTCTCGCGTGGGAGCATCATGTCGCCCATAAGTTTCCCACTTACTGCTGAGGCTTACGTGAGATCTACCAGTGATCAACACGAGTTGAGGCATGTGTGGTCTTAGCATACTACCCATCCTCTAGTTATCCCGCTCCACAAGTGGCTTGCCTAAGGCCAACTTATGATGAGGCATGCATGGTCTTAGCGTACCGTGCATCCTCGGTCTCCCCATGAGTGGCCTTCCTGTGACCATCTCATGTTGAGGCACGCGTGGTCTAGAAGCTCCACGCGTCCTCTATGAAGCTCAGTCTACGAACCGTACTTACGGCATAGCGGCCCGCAGTCGAACGCACCACTGAACCTCCCGTGTGTAGACTACGCGCAATACTGGGCGGCCGCTACTGTCCACGAGTCTCTCCTCCTTGTGGAGACACTATGGGTCCCCTCATGGTTCTCTAGTACCCGCCCCTACAAGCACTCTCCATGTGCTAGTAGATAGCTTACTTAGCCATTGGTGCCCACCGTGGCCAAGGGTGGTGGAGAGCCAATATCATGCACCCTTTAAAAAGCATTTTGAGCTTTTGGCCATATTTCCCAAGAAAAAATGATTTTCACCCAGAAAGCATATGGCCTAATAACTACTTTTTTTCAGGATATCGAAATGATCATATATCTGTGATCCTCTCATTGAGGAGATGGGGTCCCTTCGACTGAAAAAATTATCGGACTCAAGACGAATAAGTTTAGAAATTCCAACTATATCCCGAATAATATGAAAAATTCCAACTATGTCCAGAAACTCTACACAAGTGACGGTAAACAAACTCCCATGAGCAAATCCACATTGCTAGATTCTTAGGTTCACTCTTATCATGGACGAGCCTTCCCGCGGCTCGTCACATCCAGCTCACATTTTACGTGGGTTTAAGTAGGCCGTACCTAAGTAGACTGTGCTTATGCAAGCCTAATATGGGCTTAATTTTGTTATTATTTAATGCTTTAAAATATCAAATATGAGTCTAAATCTCATTCATATTCTTTTAAAATTTGAATAAATTGAAAATAAACAAAAATTAATCTATAAATAACATTAAAAGCATATAAATGAAAATATTTAATTAAGATTTTTTAAAATTTTAATTAAAAAATATATTTAAAATTATACGTAGAAGGACTAAATGTGGGCTCAATGTGGGCCGTGCCGGGCTTATGACTGTACCGTACTTTTTCTTCGAAATATGGGCCGACACATTGACATCTCTAATAAAATATAGACTAAGCCTGTAGGCCGTACCGGACCCCTTAATAAGCTCGACTCACTTTACATCTCTAGTTCAAACCACAAAAACTGTCCAACTTGCACCGCAAAATATAGATACAGTCTGATCGTTCTGAATCGACTAATATAGACTGCACAATTTGGCGAATTGGACAAACAAATTTAGTTTAAAAATTGGCGTTTTAGATCGGCCATAAACACTCCTACTAGTATCCTACTCCGGCCCAATTTATATTTCTAGTTCAAATTGCAAAAGCTGTCCAAGTCGCACTGTAAAATACAAATACAGTCTGATCGATTTTGAGTCGACAAATATAAATCAAACGATTTGGCGGATTGGTCAAACAAATTTAGTTTACGGAATGACCTTTTAGACCGGCCGCGAACACACCAGCTAGTATCCTACTAGTATTAAGTGGTAAGCAGTACAGACTAAAGAGAGCTCCCTTTTAAGACGATGTCGTGAACCTGGTGCCTGGCCTATAATGCGGTGCCGTCGTAATCTCCCTGTGACATTTCCACAAACACCTACTATGCGTGAATTATACATATAGATGAGATCAAGTACCGCCATTTCCAAGTCTCTCTGCAATCTGAGGCCTCAAATTCTCTCATCTCTCTCACTCCATAAGCTCCAGGTGGGTTCTCTTTCCTCCCTCCTCTCAGTTTTTCTTACCAAGTTTCGCTTCTCTACCTTCGCGTCTCTTTCAGAGTCTTCATCACCATCGTTATTAGGAACCCAATCAAGCGTAACCCAATTAGATTTACAGTCAGTTTGCTTTTCTGGCATTGCTCAATCTGTCATATCTAGATGTTCCCATTTTTTAGAGAAGAACGAAAGCAAAAGCTTTGCTAACGCTTCTCTCAATGACCTTCTTCGGGAAATTTCGGATATTGTTCCCGAATACACGCGTAGGTTTTGGCGAGTTTCGGAGCTGAACCCTGAAGATGTGCTTGAAATATTACTGGGTTTTCAATTTGTGTTTGGAAAAGTTGGGTTTGGAGCTAGGAAGGTGGAGCCTTTGTGGGAGTTGTACAAGTGGGCTAATGAACAAAGCAAGGATTTTGAGCATCTTCCTCAGTCGTGTGAGGTCATGGCGCTGATGCTTGTCCGGGTGGGGCTGCTTAATGAAGTTGAATTTTTGCTTTTTTCGATGGAGGGTCGAGGAGTTTTGGTGGATTATCATGAAATTTTCAGTAATTTAATTGAAGGGTATGCTGGTAGAGGTGAATTAGAGAGTGCCATTTCAGTATATGATCGAATGAAGCGACATGGTTTTGCCCCTTCGTTGTCATGTTACTGTTTTCTTATTGATCATTTGGTTAGAATGAAGAAAACCCAAGTGGCGTTTCAAGTTTGTCTGGATATGGTTGAGATGGGTATTGATTCAAGTGAGATGGTAAAGACAACTTGTGATAATGTCACTAGATTACTTTGTGTAGATGGAAAGATTCAAGAGGCAAGAAACCTTGTCAAGAAGGTTATGGCTTTTGGAGTCAAGCTCAGTAACTTTTCTATTAATGACATTGTTAATGGGTATTGTGAGAAGAGGGACTTCGATGATGTGCTAAGTTTTATTCTTGAAACAAAATGTCAACCGGATATTCTGGCTGCGAATAGGATTATACATTCTTTATGTAGCTATTATGGCACAGAAATGGCAGAATCATCTATGCATGAGTTGGAAAATTTGGGTTTCGTTCCAGATGAGATAACCTTTGGCATCTTAATTGGTTGGAGTTGTTGCGAAGGGAAACTGAAGAAGTCCTTTGTTTATCTGGCAGAGATCTTTTCAAGAGGATTAAAACCCCATATATGTTCCTACAATGCACTCATTGGTGGGTTGTTTCTGAAAGGTATGTGGAAGCATGCTCGAGATGTTTTTGATGAAATGGTGGAGAGGGGAACAACACCTGATTTATCAACATTCAAAATTCTTTTAGCAGGCTATTGTAGAGCTAGGCAATTTGATGAAGTGAAGAGGACAATTTGTGAGATGGAAAACTGTGGTCTAGTGCAGAACCATTCATTGGAGGGTCAACTGTCGAGAGCATTTTCAGTTTTGGGTTTCAATCCATTAGCCGTGAGACTAAAGAGGGATAATGATGCAGAATTCTCTAAAGCAGAGTTCTTTGACAGTATTGGTAATGGACTTTATTTAGATACAGACCTTGATGAGTATGAGAGAAGAGTAACGGGAATTCTTGAAGATGGCCTGGTGCTTGATTATAATTCCCTTGTCATAATAGATTGTAGTCATAGAAATCTTAAAGGTGCACTGGTGTTAGCCGATGAAATGGTTCACTGGGGACAGCAATTATCTTTGTCCAGTTTCTCTGCTTTACTAAAAGAACTTTGTGCATCTCGTCACCATATCAAGGTAATAACAAATATTTTTGAGAAAAATCTGAAGTTTGTTAATTTGCTTGACCAAGAAACTCTAAATTTACTTGCTCAAGTGTACTGCAAAAGAGGATGGATGTCCAACGGGAAGATAGTTTTGGACAGCATGTTCCAGAGGCATCTAAAACTCAATAGCGAGACATATGCTGCCATAATAACAGGTTTTTGTAAGATGGGAAATTCTAAGGACCTTCATGTCTGGTGGAATATTGCTCGAGATGAGAGATGGGTACCGGGGCTGAAGGAATGTAGAGTTCTCTTGGAATGCCTTTGCAAGGAAGAAATGCTAAAGGAAGCATTGGAGCTTCTTGAAAACATGCTGGTGTCTTTTCCTCACTTAAGGTTAGACATATGTTATCTGTTCTTTGAAAAGTTCAGTTTTGCCAGTTTTACAAGAGTTGCAAATGTATTACTGGAAGAAATTAATCAACGGGGTTATGTAATAGATAATGTAGCTTACAGCCATCTTATAAGAGGAATGTGTAGGGAGAAGAATTTTTCTGGAGCTTTAAAAATATTGGACAATTTGCTGGCTAAAGGTTTGGCACCATGCTTGGATGTTTCTGTTCTATTACTTCCTGAGCTGTGTAGGGCTAATAGACACGATAAAGCTCTTGCCTTAAAAGAGATTTGCTCGAGGCAGCATTCATTTTCTACGCTCTCTGTTAATAATGCATTAATAAAAGGGTTTTGCATGACGAGGAAGGTTGGAGAAGCAGCAACTCTATTCCAGGAAATGTTATTTAAGGGGATAATTCCAGATTCCGAAACTTATAACATTATTGTTAAAGGACTATGCAAAGTTGAAAACTTAAGGAAAGTTGGGGAGTTTCTTGGTGTCATTATAAGGAAAAATTTTGAGCTTTCAATCTCATCTTACCGAAGTTTAGTGTGCTTAATGTGTAAGGAGGGCAGGGTCCTTCATGCATTGAACCTGAAGGAGCTTATGCTAGGACAAAGCGAGTCTCACGACCTTATTATTTACAACATCCTGATTTTTTCTCTCTTCTCAACTGGAAACAGTTTATTTGTAAATGAAGTCTTGGATGATTTGCAAAAGAAGAGATTGCAACTGGATGATGTCTCGTACAATTTTCTCGTTTATGGATTTTCTCGGTGTAAAGATGGGCCAAGTACTTTGCACTATCTGTCTACCATGATCTCTATGGAACTTAAGCCAAGCAACCGCAGCTTGAGGGCAGCTATAACGATCCTATGTAATAGTAGGGAGCTTGCTAAAGCCTTGGAGTTGAGTCAAAAGGTTGAGCTAAGAGGCTGGGTTCATGATTCCATCATGCAAAATGCAATTGTAGAGGGCCTTCTTTCTCATGGTAAGCTTCAAGAAGCAGAAAATTTTCTGGACAGACTTGTGGAGAAATGTCTGGTTCCTAACAATATCTATTACGATAACCTTATCAAATGTTTTTGCTCATATGGAAGACTGAGCAAGGCAGTTGAGCTTCTGAACGTTATGCTAAAGAAAGGCATTCTTCCAAGTTCTAACAGTTATGATTCTATTGTCAGTTCTTGCTGTTCAAGTAATTGCCTGAATGAAGCTATGGATTTTCAAACCGAGATGTTGGAAAAGGGTCTTAAGCCAAGCATCAGCACGTGGAACATACTTGTCCATCACCTTTGCCTAGATGGACGAACTGCAGAAGCAGAAAGTACTTTGATTTCTATGTCTCGTGCTGGTGAAACTCCAACCAGGGGGATGTTCACCTCTGTAATCAATAGGTATCACTTTGAAAACAATCTCAGGAGGGCATCAAAGCTTGTGGAGGTGATGCAACGCAGCGGTTATAAGCCAGACTTCGAGACGCATTGGTCTCTCGTAAGCAATTTAAGAAATTCATTTCACAAGGAAAATAATAGCAGCAGCCAAGGCTTCCTGTCAAGGCTTCTTTCTGAAAGCGGGTTCTCTAGGAAAACTTGATTCTTGAACTAACAACTTTTCTTAAATTATTCTTTCATTCATGTGCTTTTGGTTTCGGTCTCATAGTAATTTACTTATTGCAACTAGTTCCAAAATGTACTTGTAGTTCTCAGTACGGATCATTATATGTTGCTAGTATTTATAAATAAAATGGTAAGAAAAAGGTGTTTAATAACCTTAACTGTATACGACTCTATTGTTGTATCTCAAAGATTTTGTACATTTCATGTGTATACCCGAATACGAATGCAAGATTTTCTATCGATTCTCACTTCTGGAGACTTGCCTTGAATTTTCTTTTATTTGCTTTGAAGGGCTTGTATTGTACCTTTCTAAATACTACTTCTCAAAGAAATTGATGAATGTTTACTGTGTTCACTCATTCTGACGTAAACCTTGTTTGTTATTGGTGGATTCCTGGTTGGCATTCTTTTTCTCACGAGTAAATTTTTAAGATTGATATATTGATAGTTGACAAACAAAACTCACGACATATCATATCCACGACTAGCTTAATAACTTAATTCAATAAATGAAAATTAGTGATGAGGTCTTTTTTCTAGAAAAGTAAACCCACGTACCTTTTAAACGACAAAAACCATGTTGTAATGTTCTTGTTGAACAGAAAAACTTGTAATCTATGCAAAATGAAGTAAACAGAAGAACCATGTTGTAATGTAGTACATAATGGTTTGAAATTTAAGTACACGACCAAATTAGAAGATAAAATTTAAGTACTTGACCGAATTATAAGATGGTTTTATCATGTGTTACATAACATAAATATTTTCTATTACATGATCGAATTGTCATGTACTCTCTGACTCTCGAGTATTTTGGTTTTCTCATGAATTAGTGAGGTTCATTTTTCTAGAAAAGAGATGAAGGGTCTATTTTTGAGTTCAAAGAAAGAAGCAATGTTATGGGGCACCAGTGGTGCCCAGCACCACAGTGACATGTCTGTTTGTCACTGGATGATTTAATTAATAAACTGGGTCTCACATGGGCCCCACTTAAATTATAATTATGATTAGCCAATGACAGACTGACACATCACTGTGGTGCTGGGCACCACTGGTGCCCTAAAGCATTATTCAAGAAAGAAAGAGGTTATCCACACATACAAAAAATAAATAAATAAATAAATAAACCCGGTATTAGGTAAATCAATGACCTTTTGTTTTGTTTGAGGGATAATATTAACTGCGTTAGTAAACTATAAATATACTTAAAAAAAATTAAGGGAAAAAGAAGTGGATTGGTTAAGTTAGATTGCTATAGAGGTAGCAACAACCTTCTTCTTATACCAACTCAATCCTCCATTTGTGATGATTTGTCAAAGTTTACTGCCCTTGAGGCCCAGACTAGATGTCTAACTGCCCCATTTGTCCAAAGTGTCCTCAAAACGTGTAAACTATGTTCTTCTCTTACCTTCCAATAAGAGATTCTCGTATCTCTTACATTTATGTGATTCTTAAACTGATTCACTTTAGGTTTATAAATTGTGGAGTTGGAAAGATAAGGTCATCATTACCTCATGATTTGGATTAGAATAATTCTTTCCCATTTTTTTCCCTTCTAATTTAATTTGGTCTTGAATATTCAGAATTCAAAGCAAGTACGAGCAGGTAGTCCTCGAAAATAATACTGAAAATACAGTAGGATAAGCTTTAGTTAGTACGGTCATGTTACGTCATGTGATTTATTGTCCTGCCAAGAAAACTGAGTTTTATAAATTTCTTTTAGGCAATGATGATGCATTATATGGGTTCTAGAGGTGGGTTTTTCAACTAGTCAATGCATGGTATAATATTGTGTACATTGAAAAGAAGGCACACATAAATACCCCCTATTGCAATCCTCTAAGACCATGCAAATTCAAGGCCTTTCACTTCTATAGAAAGACATTTTTGAGAATCATAGATACATAGTAGACTCCTTTCAAAAAAAAAACTTGTTAGGCATCATGACGAAGGTGAGCGTTGTGGAACTTGGTGAGGCCAAAACTAGCTCATCCTCAAGAAGAGGGGTGAACAGAGGGCTGGCCATACTTGACTTTGTTCTAAGGCTAATTGGAATCGTTGGTACCCTGGCAAGTGCAATTGCCATGGGAACTACCAATGAAACACTTCCTTTCTTTACGCGGTTCGTCCGGTTCAGAGCTCAGTATGATGATCTTCCAACATTTACGTATGTTTTATTTATCCTTATAATCACATTTAATTATCCGTCCCGTTAATTTTGTCAAATGGTATAGATTCAAATATCTTTACCGCTAATGCATGTTTATAAACCGTCAGATTTTCAGTATAATTTGTCTTACATTACCTAAATATTTCTTTATATTATGATAGTGATATGATCTAAATAAGCGAACTATCACCCGGTGTTGCACATGTTAATTTGTAATATTGCATGTGTAATACTGAACCTAACAATTAGCTCTGCTTGTAAATACTGAAGGTTCTTTGTGGTTGCCAATTCCGTCGTGAGTGGCTATCTGATTCTTTCTCTGGCTCTATCTATCTTTCACATCGTACGGAGCAGCGCCCAAAAGAGTAGAATACTTTTGATCATCTTCGACACGGTAAAGTCATATATATATATATATAAACATATACATATACATATATAGATAATATTTCAATATTATGCATGTGTACACATGTTAATATATGCATGCTATATATATATATATATTATGATTATGCATTTATTAGATTACATATTAATTTCTTGAATCGTTGACGTGCACAAGCTTATGTGATCGAATAGTTACCTCGTAGTTGAGTAACAATATTTTAGTACCATAATCTAAATAGCTAAATAATGCTAATTTATTCATGTGTGTGTTCTTATAACTTAAACTAGTTACGGCTTTGTGTAGGCAATGCTGGGTCTTCTGACGGCAGGAGCTTCTGCATCAGCAGCTATCGTATACTTAGCACACACAGGGAACACCAGTGCCAATTGGTTCGCCATCTGCCAACAATTCAACTCCTTCTGTGAGCGCATCTCCGGCTCTTTGATCGGATCTTTCGTTGGAATTGCCGTCTTCATACTCATAATCTTTCTGTCCGCTGTTGCTCTTACTCGACGTAATTGAGCCAGCTTGTTTTGTGTCGTCTCGAATTTGGTTTCCGTGTCTACTTTCGTTTATGATCATGAGTTAAAAGTACTCCATGCTGTGTCTGTGTGATTCTATTTTGGTGTAATGTTTTCTTTCTCTTCTTTTGTTGTGAAATGTATCTTATTCTCTCTTGTTATTTTCTTGGCAACTATAAAAATACATGTATATTGTGACTGAATTTCCATGTATCTTTTATTTTCTTAGATATATACAGTTGCATTTTCATGATGAAGATCATGACATCATTAGTTTAATGTTGTCTATTAAGTTATCAACTTACAACGAATACGTAGATGGGAAATAATGCTTTAAACAATATTATCTTTGAAGAAGAATATTAGCTGTTGTTTGAGATATTATTTAATCAGGAAAACTAGAGCACTTTACATATGTATAGACATATAAAAGAACGTAATTAGAGTACTTAGACAGCCATATATATAGTTTAAACAATCACAACCGTGTAAGGAATCTGACCAAAGAGATACTGCCAAAATCAAGAGAGCTTGACATAAGCAGGCAATTTATAAATAATACAAGCAAACAAAATCATCAGAATAAAGTTCATAAGCTTTTTCCCATGGCGCAGTTAAAACCATCTAAATCTTTGTTTGTTTGAGTTGGCTGTGAATGAAGAAAGAGAGAGGAAAACACAGATTCCCACCAGTTTGAGTTCTAGGCTTAAAATAATATACATTAATGTAATCCCTCTCATCTTCTAATTTAATATGGCCTCACCCTTCCGTAACATCTTGTTATCTTACGTATGCATAGTCAAGTCAGACTATCGAAGTAACATTGGTATGTAATATTCAAAAGGAACACTGAGAGTTAATAATTGAGTTTTGGAACCATTAGCAGCTTAAACCGTCTCCCTTGGTCTTCATCACATTACCCCACTTAACCAGGTCAGTCAAGTTTTCATTTTCTTGGAATAAATAAGGCTACGGATTTCTTTTAATCAAACATTCAACAAAGATGACAACTCACTTAAAACTTTTAAGAAGTACTTTTAAACTAGTATGGGGAAACAATGATAAGATTAATTTCTCAGTGAAAATAAAAACACCATGTAAAATATTAATATGATTAATCCTTTTGTTATAATCAGAGCCTTTGGCCACGTTTACTAACCTATAATCAAATGAAATGTAGAGGGAATGAGTGAAAAGCAAGTGAAAAGTTGGAGGAGGGGAATAAGAAACAATAAGTGGGAAAGCCAAGGATTCCCTATCATATGTTTCTAATTGTTATGTAACACATGAAAGGGAAAGACTTTCTCATTCCTCATTTCCTTTGCTCTCTATTACATATTACCAAACATGCCCTTAGAGTTGATATGCAAATATATAATCGATCATGAACTCAAAAACCAGAAATCATATGTATAGCACTTCTCGCATAAAAAACCACTACTGCAGCATGTCGACAGTGCGCACACATACAAAGGCATACTTACTAATCTATAATGAAAAGAATCGTACAATAAAAGTGTTTCGGGATAAATGAAAAAGAATAAATATTTAGTTATATTTTCTCAATTTCAGTAACCGTGAGGAATTCATCAAAACTTGTATCCAAATATTCAAGTAAACACATGAACTAACATCCTTGTTTTCTTGAACTAGACGTAAGCTTTTGAATCAAACAAAAATTGCTTGATAGAAAGGCTATTGGCTTCAATTACACTAAAGCCAGCCTCTTTCGTCACCCTACTGTCATCCATCGACTTCCTTACCTTCTCAACCCCATCCCACTCTCCTTGTGACGCATATATGTTAGACAGAAGTACATAGTCCCCACTCTCATTCGTTCTCATTCTAAGTAGCTGCTCATTTGCGCGCCTTCCGAGCTCCACATTTCCATGTATTCGACAAGCCCCGAGCAGAGTTCTCCAGACTATGGCATTCGGTTCGACCGCCATCGTCTCAACAAACTCGAATGCTTCATTCAATAGCCCAGCACGGCTTAGAATGTCCACCATACAACCGTAATGTTTTATGTTTGGCTCAATACTGTACTCACTTCTCATGAGATTGAAATATCTCTTCCCCTCTTCAACTTTCCCAGCATGACTGCAAGCGACCAAGACTCCAACAAAAGTGATCTCATTTGGCCTGATTTTCGATCTCAACATATCTTTAAACAGATTAACAGCATCCACAGCGTGGCCGTGGAAAGCCAACCCTCCTATCGCTGAATTCCACGTCGAAACATCTTTGTTCGTCATCCCTTTAAATACTTCAAGCGCCCTTTCAATACTCCCGCACTTGGCATACATATCAATAAGCGCGTTTCCTAGTAGAATGCTCAAATCTCGTGGACCCTTTTCCAACAGAGAGATATGTATCTTTTGGCCAACATCTAAGTCCCCCAAATCAGTACAAGCGGACAAGAGACTGAGCATTGTCACTTCATCAGGCTGTTCCCCAACACTTCTCATCTCCTCAAACATCTCCAATGCCTGCATATTAGAACCACAACTTACGTACCCTGCAATCACTGCATTCCAAGTCACAACGTCCCTTCCAGGAACCTCGTCGAAAAGCCGCCTCGCACTATCCATTTCCCCTTGCTTTGCGTACCCAGTAATCATTACATTCCAAGAAACCAAATCTCGTACAGGCATTTGATCGAAAAGTCGTCTCGCAACATCAAGATCGCCTCGTCTGGCATATCCTGCGGTCAAGGCCGACCACGCTACAACATCCGTTTTATCCGACTGATCGAAAAGCGCGGTTGCAACATTCAAATCCCCACAATTAGCATGAAAATGAATAAGGGCATTCCTCAAAAACTTATTGGATTCAAACCCGAACTTCACAACCTTGCCATGAATCCCAAAACCCATCTTGACCCAAGAAAGCTTAGTGCAGGCCTTTAAAAGATACGGGAAAGTGAAGCAATCCGGTACGAAATCTCGGCTTTCCATCTGGCTGTACAAAGAAATAGCATTCAGAGGGTTCCCACTCCTAGCTGAGCCTCTGATAAGGGTGTTCCACATAAAGGTGTCAGGTTCAGGAATATAAGCAAACACCTGGTGGGCATAGTCTATAGTGCATGAAATGGCCACGGCAGCAGCGAAAACGAATTCTCTGAGAGCAGAAGCATTTGAGTTGAAGCCATTTACAACCATGGAAGCGTGGACTTGTTTGAGGGCTCGGAGACTGGTACATCGCTGCCATAGGCTGGATTTCTTGTGACGGTAAGTGCTCCTGTCGTTCGTTCTGTTTCTGAACATTTAGAAGATGTCGTTTTACTTTCTACATGTCATTTTATTTCATTCTTTCCTGGATACAGATTCCAAGCGATAAACGGCTACGTATTAGAATTTGCCAAAGGCCCCTCTTTCCATCGTATATGTTTTCAAAATGTTACTATCGTTCGAGTAGGAAAACGGACATGCCGCTTATTTTATTCTTTTTAGATGTCAAATCTACTACACGTCGTTTTCTTATAAATGATTTTTTTATTTTATTTTTTAAAAAAAGGGGATTATATCACATGCGACCCCAAACTTTTCCCCGAATAATATTAATCAGGTTCTAAGCTTTTTATTTTTATTTTTGTGGTTTTTGGATCCTAACTTTACACATTCATATCAATTTAGTCATTTTTTCATTTTTTCGCCCAATTCAGCCGTTATTTAACAGTTTTAATATCACTTGAGTCCTCAATCTTTACGCAATGTATCACTTAGGTCTCTATTTTTTATTTTGTAGCTTCCCAAATTTTCATTTTTGTAACAATTAGGTCTTTTTGAGTTAATTTTGAGTTAAAATCCAACTCTAATCAAATTGAACTAAATAAATTAATGAGAAATACCTAATTCAAAAGTAATACTAAAATGACTCAATTAGATACTCATTGAAATATATACCAAAATTTCGAATATCAAAACCTTTTTTTTTTGTATAAATTAATGTCCATTAGTTAGTTGAGAGACTTTTAGATTATTTTGAAACGATTTTGTGTTCATAAAATCATAGAAAATGAATTTTATGACCATTACTAAGACATCATCATTAAATAGTACATTTTTTTCTCTTGTTATATCCATGTATGTACTCATCGGTATCTCTTCATAAATACTAATTTTTTATTATTACTATTATTATTATCTAAACCCATAATTTTCTATAAATTAATGTGTAGTTGTTATTTAAGAGATTTTTAATTTTTTTTTATTATTTATGAGTTTTAACTAAAAAAAATATTGATGAGTTTATGGAATTGGATAAAATGAACTTTACTACCATTAGTTAGAATTCACAATTAAATCGTATAATATTATTGATAGTAAGAATTAACTAAAAATAATATTGTTGTTTAGATTATCTTTTTCGAAAAACACCTAATTAGTTTTGAACATTTCATTGGTAGTTTTTAGTTGATGGTTTTCAGTAATTTATTTAGTACAATTTGATTAGAATTGGATTTTAACTCAAAATTAATTCAAAATGACCTAAATATTACAAAAATAAAAGTTTGAGGAGTTATAAGCTACAAAATAAAAAATAGGGACCTAAGTGATACATTGTGTAAAAGTTGAGGATCCAAGTAATATTAAAACTGTTAAATAACAACTGAACTGAACAGAAAAGTGAAAAGAGTACTAAAGTGATACGAATGTGTAAGATTGAGGATCTAAAAATTACAAAAAAAAAAAAAGATGGAGAACTTGATTAATACTCGGGAGAAAGGTTAAATGCTGCATGTAATATAAACCCAAAAAGGGTAAAAAGAAAGAAAAAGAAAAGAGAAAAAAAAAAAAACAGTGCGTTCTCCCTTTCAAGTTTGTTGTCAACTATGCCCCGAACAAATTGTTGTTTCTCAAGAACAAAAACGACACGTTGTATTGCTTTAGAATAAACAATATGCCCTCAAAGTTAAACAAACGGCAACTCTTCCTAACTTCCGGTCATATTACAAGCCAACTACATACTAAATTATAGTAAATGGGTTTTTAAGGGTTTTACAGAAAAAGGGAAAAAAAATTACAAATATACAGTGCGCTAAAAATAATTCAGTTTACATACGGGATGCGGTGGTCACTTTTGCAAAACAAAGTGAAAAAACACAAAGTCTTTATATACTACAAAACTCGAAATATTAACAATGAAACAAACTGGCTTTGGCTACCTGTACGCACACCTTCCTCCAAGTCAATGGTTTAAATCCCCATTACCTTTACTTCTTTTTACAATTTTAGTTTTTTTTTTTCCTTTTTNCTTTTTTTTTTTTTCTTCTCAAGGACATGAGATAGTAATTATTTTAGGAAATAGGGAAAATATATATTTTTTCTTATTGTTTAATTATTCTTTTTTATAAGATTTTTTTTTTATTGATTTTTTGATTATTATTATTACAGAAAATGAGAAGTCATTAGATTGCAACCGATAATTTTCTAGACTACCATATAACCAACCATCTCAGCAAACAACTACTTCATAGACTATAGTAACTGGTAACCAATCTACTTACTATTTTCAACACTTGTGGCCACTTATAAGACTGGTGACTAGTTTCTAGATTGATTGCTTGATATAAAACTAGTGACTGGTAGCCAATCTTGTTAATGGTTACCAATTTCTAATTATTATAATTACTAGTAACCTTAGTTACTGGCTTCTAGTTTCTCTAATTATTGGTAATCAGTTACCCATCTAGTTATTAAAAACTAATATTATTATTGGTTACTAGTTTCTTTGGTTATCAGTTACTAGTAACGATCGGTAACCAATTATCAATCTCGTTATTCATCACCAGTTTGGTTAGTAGCTTCATGACTGGTGGCCAGTTACCAGTTGCAAGAGTATTGTCTATTTACCATATTAGTAACCAGACTAGTACCAGATTGGTAATAAAATAAATGACTGGAAACTGGTTACTAGTTTTTACTAGTTTCCAAACTGGTGTTAACACAAAATAAATACTTTCTTTCCTCACTTTATGCATATTCATGGCAACAAAATAATAAAATACTTGACAAAATTAGCATCATGACATCATAAGAATCCAGCACCTAAGCATTTTCAACTTAGGAGAAAAAAAATAATTTCTAAACTGGTGACAAGTTACTGATTTTCAAAATATTGGTTGGTTACTAGTTTCGAGTTTGCAGACTGATAGCTAGTTATCATTGGTAATAAATCAGGTTACCACTACTCATGTGGTTATTGATAACTCTGATTAGAAGTTACTAATTTGGTTATTGTTTATGAATCCTTCAAAGGTAACTAGTTATTAGTTTCCAGACTAATGCCTAGTTATTCATTACTAGTAATACGAATATAAGAGACTAGTTACCAGAAATTGGTTACTAGTTTCTAGTTACCATTATAAACTTGATTGTTACTGATTTAAAGTTTTTGCTTACAAATTCGATTGTTACTAGTGATTTCTGGTTTCCAATCTTATAACTGTCAAATTAGTATCTAGTTTTCAGTTTCTATTTTCTAGTTTCCAGTTTTTGGTTTCCATCTTATTTATATCTCCTATAAGCTGAAAAAAAGTTGAAATAAATAACGAGTCATAAAAGTTCATTTTGGACGAATATTAAAAAGTCCACATATGATATAAATTCGATTCAAATTATACAAGGGTAAATTCACCTCAAGAGTTACTGTATGGTCTGAAATATCAACAGTTTTAGCCCTGAATATGTTAGAAATGTCAAGGATATGTCTCTGAGCAACAACATTCGTAGCCACCTTTATCAATACGAACTCCCTCTCAGTAAATAGCAGGTGGGTAAGATCACGGACCTGAAGGACATTTGCCAATTAATCAAATAACTGGTGGCCACTACTAAGTTTATTTGTTTATTTATTTATTTTTTTGGAAACTGGCCACTACTAAGTACTAAACACAAATGTTTTGACTAAGAAATTTAATACGACATTCAAATTTAGGATTACTTGTATCTAAAATAATAATCTAGATAATCAGCGATAATCATGACACTCGAAAATAAATACAGGTCGAAAGATGGCAACAATACATAAGTTTGGAACTTAGACAGTAAACCAAAAGTTGAGGCACTTGAATTCTAACAGAGCTTAGGGCCATCTTCTCCGATGAAGAGCGATGATGACTCCTACCCTCTAGTTTTTTATTCTCAAATCTAACAACGATGTCCGTAGTCTTCGTTTTTCTCATCGTTTCATTCTCGATTTTTTCCATTATCACTGTTGGAGCAGCTCTCTCAATACCTTTCTGAAGCTAGGCTCATACCTCTGTATATATGAAATTTTTTTCACGAAACTCCGTATGAAAAATAATTAGATAGAGGGCATTGTATTTTTGAGATTATTATTTAAAAGGCCGTGTTTCCCCTAATTTCCTCTAAATTATATTATTGAAACCACAGCTGGTTCAATGTTGGTTGGAGCCTTAGATAAATCCTCTAAATAGGGCCTTTTACATTTGAGGGGGAAAAAAGACAACAAAGAAATTTGCAATACAACACCAACAATATTAAAATTCCAACGTTAAAGAAAGTTTGCAATAAATATAATAAATAACAACTTAATTGAATTAATAACATTAAAATTTAACGGTAAAAGCTACAGCTTATAGCTACAAGCCTACAAAGTAAAAAAAAAAAATTGAAAAAAAAATATATATATATATACGACTGTTGTTCCTAGATAAATTAATGGTTAAAGATAGCCTACAAAGTAAAAAATATAGGCTTCTTTATATTTTTTTAAATTTTTATTTGATTTTTTCAAAATCTACATTTAGTTAAATCATTTATTTAAAAAAAGAAGTACCTAAAAAAAATATGTAATATTAATATATATGCAAAGAAATTTTGGGGTCTTACTGAATTGGGGACCTTAGGCAAAGACCCAGACTGTCTATAGGTTCAGCTGGCCTTGATTGAAACCTTAGCAAATACATCATCTCTTGAGCCATAAAAGGCCCAGATAGGATCCAGCCTAGAGAAGTTCCACGGTCAAAGTAAACAGAACATCTTTTTCCTTCCGTAAATTATTTTCTTTTCTATGCAAAAATAATTCTTCTTCCTTTTTTTTTTAAAAAAAAAGACTTATGGGAGAGAGATTCGAATTTGAGTTTCTCCATATTGGGAGGAATTGTGTACCAGACTAAACTATGCCTGTAACCACACTTGCAAAAAAATAATTATTTTCTTCTTTTTAACTTAGTGGAGATAAGATTCAAACTTGACTCAAAAAAAAAAAATAATAATAATAAAAGAAAAAAAAATCAAACTCGAAAAACCTACAATTGAGAAAAAAACAAAGTACCCTGCCTGAAACCACTATACAAAAATAATTCAAAATGTCGTCATTTACTAAGGAAAAATGTTTGCCCTACGATCCTCAAAAGGTAGGTAGGATAAGTTAACCGATTTATCAAAATACTTATTCACACTTTGACACATATGCACATACATATACATTATGTAGTTATATGTGGGCGTGTGTGTATATTTGACTTTCAGAATTACATGTCAAACTCTTATATCGTTTTTCAACGGTAGAAAAATTGATTGAAGGTTAATTAATTAGGTTTTTGTACTTTTTCTACAACTTGTGTATAAGAAAAATTGCAAAACACATGACGTATACCAAATTGCCAAACAAAGAAATTGTAAGAATTACAACTGGCTGTATTGTAATTTACATTTTCTTATTAATAAGTATTTTTGTCACACTCATTATCTGACCAAAATTAATAATAAATCCATGCCAAGCACATGCAATTCATAAAAATTATGTTCATAGTCAATTTTTTCAGAAAATCCAATGGGGATTGGACATAGCCCCCTAAACCCCCCCCCCCCCCCCGGCCAATATATATATTTTTTTTTCGGTTGTTATAGAATAAACCAACCAGGATCTACCTCTTCTCTCTCCTAAAGTCTCAAATCACACATTAGTTGGTTGCAACTCCCACCTTATCATGTGTTTATATTTTTGTTAGTGTTTTGGACTATTCTATGCCATTACATATCTCAAAGAATAAACTTAATTATATTTTACTAATTCTTCAGCAGCCACAAGGATACACTAATCACTATAACATAAAATCATTCACATTATCCTTCTTATATTTAATAGACATATCCCCACGAGTGTCTTCATTGATTTCTACAAAACATTAAAATAAATACTTTATATTATCTGGACATATGATTGAAGATATTGAACTATTGTTTTATATAATTTATTATAACTCGTAGTGTTCTCTTTTTCTTTTTCTTTTTCTTTTTTTTTTTCCCCCTCTGAAAGAGAAGGAGGATTACCATTGATATTAGAGAACTGCTATTTTGTAATAGAAAAACCATTTATAAGTCAAATTTTCAATGTTGTATACTTTTTTTTCCCCTTTATTGCCAACTAATTTCATTTATAATATAAGATCCACCATTAATATTCTTTTCCGATTGTCATTAAAAAAAAATGACATTAGGATCATGAGTTTGTCAAGCTTAGCCGTTGCAAAACAGTTTAGTGAATTTAATAAGTTCGGAAATAATTAAGCTACTTATTGTGAAAAAAACTTCAATCAATAAAAGAAGGATTCAAGCAAAAAAATCAAAATGCTGTAACCTCAAAGTGGTTGAGTCATATTCTTTCTAGCTCAAACTTTGGACGATTTAGTCTCCCACGCAATTGTTACAGAGTTAGCTGCTAGCTGATTCTTTAATAATAAATTATTGTTTTTATTCTTTCCTTATACTAATTGATGACGATTATCGCTAATTTGACCGATTTAAATTGAAATCACCGGAAGATCTAATTGTTTCACCAATTAATTATTGCTCTTAGACGATAAAATGATCAAAACACAAAATATATAGGCCCCATCTTTGCCAACAGTGCTTTCTATTGCCGCGTTCTTAATTTCCAGCATCCTCAAACTAAAAGATTGGGAATCTTATTTCAGTATCAAATTTTTATTCATGTTTTTTTAATTTTTCCTAATATCGATAAAAAAATTCCAATTAAAAGCAAGCTATATATAATGCATAATATCTTTTTCCTGTTTTGGTTTGTGGAAAATCTTTGAGTCTAAATGATTATTATATTTCATGTTATTGGAAATTAATAATGTTAGGAACAAACCCTAATTAACTCTGTTATGTCAGGAAAAAAAGAGTTTGGTAATGAAAGATTAATTAGGATATACTAAAAGTCTACGTACGTACCATGTGATTAAATTTACATATATATATGGTGCTTTTTATGTCTTCCTTAAATAAGATAACATCTTTGCATGATCAAAATTATTTAGAAGATTCAACTGAACAAAAACAAAATCTTGAAAGCGCGTAGTGTTGTTGAGATTTGGAAATTAATAATTACTTTGATGATGCATTATATCTTTCTGATTGGTTACATTTCGTTTGTGAGATTTCTACTTTGAATTTGTGTACATTGGTTTAAATGGTTACAATAATATTTACCCATGGATGGTTACAATAGTTTAAGCCGTTAGATCTAATATCCTACGGTGGTGATTAGTTTGGTGGTTGGCCAAAAAAATTTAATGCTATTTATTACCATCAAAAAAATTTAATGCTATCACTATTTTTTTTAGTATCCATTCATGGTCACAAAAAAATTGTACTATTGAGAAGTCCTCCATATATATATATATATCGAATAGTCTAAAACCTTTATGGCTTTGAAAAGGAGAAAAAAAAAAAGGAAACATCACGAATCATTGGTGATTCAAATCAGTTGCAGACTTCTGCGATGCCATGATTTAAGAATTGATTTGTGAAGATGATAATATAATTGGATCAAAATAACGTAAGATGATTCGAGTTTTATCAGCCGTTTGAACACAAACTAAGTATGCATACTCTTATCGATCATTTCATCATAATTAGGTCAACAGGATTATCATTAATCATTGAAATTGCACCCCAACAAATTAACAATTAATCATGCACAAAAAGAAAGTCACACCATGAATACTTTTTATAGTTTAATTCTTAAATCATAATTAATTGTTTCTCAGGACCAATATAAACACTTTTGCGATAAGTACTGTTGCAATATATCACCTAANACTTCTAATCCAAAACTTAATCTCATAAAAGTGTCAAACCCACGGCTTACTTTTGTTGTAGCTTCTCAACCAACAATATTCTGCCACGTGTTCGTTCTTCGGCAGGGTCATGTCGGAACAGAGGAAGCAGGGCCCACTATTCTATCTCATCTCTGGCAATGGGGTTCACTGGTCAAACTCAAACTCCCACTTAAAATTAAGAGTTTGGTATAACCCTTTTTTCACTTGACCCAATGGGAACTTGCCACGTGGAGGACCTCGTTTGGTTTCTCGTCGGCAGTGGCGGCACTGTCTCTTGCCTTCTTCTGAGATCATACGTGGCAGATGTCATTCTGACCGCCAGATTAAATTTGTACCGTTGGATCTCTGAGGTTGCCAAGACGATTGAAATTCCTCAAAAATAGGTAGCATTGCCACGTGTGAAATTGAGCGATGGAAGTGTTTCCCGAAAGGGAAAGCGTTACTTTTGGCATTGTTGAGCTTAATTAAGAAAAGAAAACGTTAATTATTGATAACTAATCACGAAACAGAAGAACAAATGACCCAATTACTAGAATCTCACTATTCTTTTGCCAAAATGACTAACTTCTCCTTAGTTGTCTCTTTCTCGGGATAACCAATTATGGCTATGCGCCCATCTCCCCTTATTATTTTATTTTATTTTTGCTCCCGGATCTCCCCTTATTATTTATCACACCATCTTTACTACCCACTGAATTATGTCAATTTTCAGACGAAAAAAAAAAAAACTTACTAATAACACTGTTGTCATTACTAAATTTGTGTTTTACATTTACTTTTCTGGTGATTAATGAAAGTTGAATATAGCTTTGTAATAACCGTATTAAAAAATCTCTTTTTAATGTGAAAAGTGCTTGAGTTCAAATCTATTCACTAATCAAGTTCCAAAACATTTTTTAAAAAAAAAAGTCCGTTTAGGTCTTTGAGAAGGAGATTTGCTTTGAACTTTAGCTGCTAAACACATCTTTTTAAAGGCTATGACTTCGAAGTTTCTAAAGTCTCATATAAATATTAATTTATTTTATTGTTGAGGAATGCTAGTAGTATTCTTTTTTACATTCTTTTTTGCACCTTTTCAGTCACACTACTTGACACGTAGATTCTAGTCTGATTTATTGCATTATTAAAATATTAAATTAGATAGTAAAATTCAAGTGTCAGAGACCGAAGAGTATAAAAGAGACTATCTTTAACATTCTTCTTTATTGTTTACATGCATACTACTTAAAATTTTTCAGATAAAATATTACTTATAAAGTAGATTTGAGAAAGTACACAATTTCACAATTGACCATGCTTCCCTTCGGGGGGAAAAAAAAAGGAAAACAAATATTATATTATGGAGCGCGTCTACAGTAGGGGCGCCCCTACGTAGGGTCCTGTCTATTCACCGTTAGATGGGAATCTGTATATAAATAGATTCTCCATAGATTTCCGTTATTCCCCACAGATTCCCATCCAACGATAATTAAAGCATGACCCTATGTAGGGACGCCCCTACCGTAGCCATCCCCTTATATATATTATATATATCATTTTTCAACAAAAGAATAACTAAACACTTTTTTCAACCGAGATAATGCTGGCAGCTCAATATAATGAATTACTTTACTACTAACAAACAAAAGGTAATAAGCTATTAGATTAAATCTGATAATGCTAAAACGTGCGTTACAGGGCTAAATAATATTGTTCCTTCAAAATGTTTATGCTTGATCATGTTGAAGCCCAAAAATACATGTTTCGAGTTGGATGAATAGACCAAAAATCCAAACATAATTCTTTAGTAGATCACGCTTTTAGACAACAAAAATATATAACCCAAAAAGGGGCCACACCTCGTATGTATATAAAATATATGAACAAGAACAACAAAGGTCTGAAAAGACCGGATTATTATTGTAAATTTTGTCTGCTAGTCTAACAAACTTAACCCCCTTACACACAAAAAGAGATATTTATTTATTTTTTAAATGAATTTTCTTTCCAGATTAGTATAATACAATATTTTTCATGTAATTCGTGTTAATGTATTTCGCTCTTCCTTTTTTTTTTTTTTTTTTTGCTGGAATTGAATTTCATTCGTTCATAACAAAAAAACAGCTCAGCTCATGAGCTATTGAGTGGATGACATGTTGGGTATGGGTCAATTCGGCCAGATTGAAAGAATTCTTTTTGCTGATACTTGAAAGATGTGATGTGGGATTTTCTGAGTTTATATTCACGTTTAAACTGTCACACATCAATACCCCAAAAGAAAAAAAAAATTATTCAAAAACATTTGTTTAAATTTCAATTTTACACCATAATCTCTATTTTGTGGTAAATTTTTTTAAAAAAATTTTCACATACAAACAAAACAAACAAATATGAGACTTTGGTTAAACTAGAACAACTAACAATGTGACTTTGAATCTGGATTACTTTCTTCCTTTACCTAATGAATGACCATAAGTTTACAGCTAGAGTGAATGTATTCATATTAGGTTTATCTTAATTACAGGAGTTGTTACTCACGATAACATGCAGGGTTTAAAGGTGAGTTGTTCCTGGTCAAGTTAAAAGAATAAAATTATTACACATTTGGAAAAAAAAAAAAAATATGAAAAAGAAAAAGAAGCTAAAAGCTTGAAACTGCCTAATTGGGTTGCCTTATGTACCACGCTTCTTTCTTAATTTTCTCTCCAAAGACCACTATTTAAAGGTCTTAAGCCTAGACAACGCAATTTTTCTTTCTTAACAACATCTTTGAATCTCTCAGTTTTAGAGCCTCTTCTCTTCACTTCATATCTTTTCCTCTCTTGTTTATTTTTAATCTATTTTCTCATATATTTTATACGTGAACTACCCAAAACCTCTGGTCTTTCACCTTGGATTTTGACAAGTTTGGTTCTTGGGTTGGTTTTTTTTCTCTAAATTTGTGAAGTTTAGACCTTATATTCAAAAATCCATTTCAGATTTAGCCAAAACATTCAATTGCTGCAAAAAAGAGGGTTTTAAGGTGAGAAAATCCAAAAAGAAATGGAAAATAGTTCAGGGCTTTGTAAAGAAGATGAGCACATGGACTTGCCTCCGGGGTTTCGATTTCACCCGACTGATGAAGAACTCATAACTCACTACCTATCCCCTAAAGTCCTCAACAACGGGTTCTCAGCCAGAGCAATTGGAGAGGTTGATTTGAACAAGTGTGAGCCTTGGGATTTGCCTTGTAAGTATTTCTAAACCATTTCTTTTTCTCTCTGTTTCTGTTTGGTTCTCGAGAAAGTTTGCCCCTTTTTTTTTTCCCTCAATCTAACTTTTTTAAATTTTGGGTTTTGTTCCTTGAAGGGAGGGCTAAAATGGGTGAGAAAGAGTGGTACTTTTTCTGTCAAAGGGATAGAAAATACCCAACTGGTTTAAGAACAAACAGAGCTACGGATGCAGGGTACTGGAAAGCCACAGGCAAAGATAAAGAGATTTTCAAAGGCAAAACACTCGTTGGGATGAAGAAAACTCTGGTTTTCTACAAAGGAAGAGCCCCAAAAGGAGAAAAGTCCAACTGGGTCATGCATGAATACAGATCAGATGGCAAATACTGTGTCTATAATCTCTCTAGAGCAACAAAGGTAAGAAAATCAATCTCAATCTCACTCTCTTTATATATATATATATATGTATATCTATATGTTTGTACTGATTTTCTTGGTTATTTTTTCAGAACGAGTGGGTGATATGCCGAGTCTTCCAAAAGAGTTGCGGTGGGAAGAAGACTCATATTTCAGGTTTGGTGAGGCTGAGCTCTTCCTATGGACCTTCTTTACTACCTCCATTAATGGAGTCTTCTCCTCCTCCTCCACACAATATCGGCCCGAGAACCAGTGTCGGCAAGGCCACTGCTCCCACTCACGTGACCTGCTTCTCCGACCCAATGGAGGAGGATCAGAAAGCTCAACAACAGGACGCCATGATTCAAAGCTTCAACCAACACGATCACTTTCTCTTAGCCTCTTCAAACCCTTCTTCTCATAATAGCAACAACATTTTCTTAAGACCAAACCCTCTTCACCACCAAAACGCATTCTTCTCCAATAATAACCAACTCCCACAAAGCTTCGGGAATCTGCAGTACCCGGACTCTGTTCTGATGCAAGAACAGTCGGTCTTGAGTATGTTGATCGAGAATCAGGCTCCAAAAATGGAGGGTACTCGTTCCAAAACAGAGTACTCACAGAGCACAGACGACATGGCTCAGAGGTCGTTTGATGATCAAGACGACCCGTCGTCTTCGGCTGGTCCTGTTGACTTGGACTGCCTCTGGAATTACTGAAACTCAAAGATGGAAGTGAACAAGAGGAGAAGATGGTCTTAAGGGGTTAATTTTAATTTTAATTTTTAATTGTTTGTTCACTAAAAAATTACTTGTGTGTATAGATTTCTAGGCAAGTTTATAGGGGGTGAAAAAACGAAAAAACAAAACATGGAATGTATAATAGGGAAATTCAACTACATTTACAAAATCATTTAGTGTTTATGTTTTAGGTGGTGGGTTTACAATTTGTTAAATTGGGTTGTATACAAAATCATTCATAACTGGAATTGAATATCCTAATTGAATTGAGTATTGTGTATATATGTATGTATGTATGCATGTATTATATTGCTTCCAGCTTCCCTTTTCATTTGAACTTCTCTAAATTTGTATTTGCAATATTGTGGGATTAGAAGCTTAATTACTTAATTTAGCAATATTACTAATATATTATTGAGAAAAATTACTTTTTTTTTTTCTTTTTTGTCTTTGGCACGTGTATATAATTTATTACTGTAATTCGTAGTATTACAGTAGCTTTTCAAGAAGGGAAACCCTTTTTTTTTTTGGGGCTAAATATCAAGGAGAGAAACTTGATTTTAAGTGTTGAGTTTTGAAATAATGATGAGAAACACGCATAAAATACTTCATTTTAAAATAAATAAATAAACTTTTATACGACAGAGTCATCAATAATGGTGATAATCTACGAGATGGGATGGCCTTCCTCAGAGTTGAATTTCTCAACATTATTCAGTGTGAAAACGTATTTTAGTCGAATAGTTCTTATACTTGAAAATTTCTTTTAAGATGAAATAATTAATTAGAGACTTGGAGTTCAATAGGCCAAAACTCAATTAGTTAGTCATAATAAATGTTTATCCGGTATNACAAGATTATTTTATTTTCCCTAGTTATTCTAAATAACACTAAAATAAAACGAGTTCTGGCTTTATCACAGTATAAAAGTGCTACCATATATATAAAAAGCAAAAGAAAAGAGAATTTTGCCTCCATACATGTATTTGAGTTTCGTACTTCCAATGTATGTAATGATATTATTATCCCAATTCAAAAGACGCACGACACCATCTCTAGTACTGATGACTGTAGACTTATCCTTATCCTCTTTTCTAAATAAAATATACTTCACAATTTCCTTTTTTTATTGCTGTAAAGGGTATACATGTTAAACAAAGATAAATAAGTATCGACTATGGAGTATTTAAAAGATACCTTTTGGTTAAGAATAACATTGCTATTTATATCTCTAAAAAGTCTTTAAACCAGGCAATTAGATTGAACCACATCATTGCATACCGGATAATAAATGTATTCTTCTTTATCCATTAGACGGTATTCTACTATAAAGATCATAGACCAAGCAAAAACGTTAATTATCATGAAGGTCTACACAAAAATAATGATAATGTCTAGATTTTTGCGATTATTTTTTAATAGGAAATAAATAAATAAATATTTTCTTGAAAGAAAAAAAAAAGTTCCCATACCAGCTAATATTTAACTTTATAAAAAGTTCAATTCCTTTTGGTGAAATCTTTTTCCTTGTTTCCTCATTAATTTCTTGACCAAAATGCATGAAATTAAAGTATCAATTAAACCAGCTGTCCCAACCTAATTAAAACCTCCTCCTTTTGTGACTTTGTCCAACCCTAAAAACCAGCAACTTATAGTGATGTTAGCAAAGTCAACAACAATTCAAGATAATTACATAAGCAGATTCTTGCTTTCTCTTTTTTATATTTTATATATATATTTTTTCTATTTTCCTTTCTCCTCTCTTAAAATCTGTTATAAGGTTCATAATTATGTATGCATCCCCTTTTGTTTGTCCCTCACATGATTGAATCCCTATTTTTACCAAGCCTTGCACGAAATGATCTATACTGTGTTTTCAATCGGTCGAAATTCATGGTATGTTTTTCTCTTTCCCATATGAAAATTGTTGAAGTTATATTCTGTGTCATCTAGCACAAAAGGGACAAAAAAAACAAGTATAAAGTTCGGAACTATACCTCAGCAAGGTATGTGGCCTTTTGTTTAAGATTAAAACAGTGCAAGTTTTGTCCAATACTGTTCATTCATAATTGGTTTTCAAGTTACGTCAAATTTCAAACACCATGTATGTATATGCTTTTGTCATGACCAATGGGAAAGGAGTAATGCATACTATTAAAATATCTACATCACTTTTGTACTGAGATTTGAGAGTAACTATTACTTCAATCCTATACAAAGGTACAAGTTATTTTCAACCTTAAGTTTTGGGTGGCTATAATAATTGAGACCCAATTTCATTGTACTATCGTAAATAATTTAGAATTGTTGCAAGCAAAAATAAATAAACAGATAATAAAGAGAGAAGATTTGTCTAAATTACTGGAATTTTTTTCAAAAGAACATTATTATACTAACGCGTGTTAATCCTCTATTCTCTTGTAAATTCTTAAATTTGGTCGAATTGAATTGTTACCATAATCAGCTATCATCTACTATGTAGAAATTCTTTACCAACTATTTAGCTTGAAAGAGACCAATCTTAGGATCTAAACATGCAAAGAAAACAGAATTCAGAAGTGCAAAGCAATGAATTGATTATTTTTTAAGATACTATATGGCGCTAGTACATACCAAAATTTTGATCGAATTTTCTCATTATTTGATTTTGATTATAATATGATTCGATATTCATAAACAAACGTTACGAACTAGTGTTCAATATTGATGATATATAACTGAAAAGAAACAAAATATAAAGCTAAAAGTATGAGAAGATGAAAAAGACAAGAGAAGGGACACAATAATAATTGTGAGACGACAAGAGTTTAGGCAGACGTTGGTGGTGTGGTGGTGGTGGTGGTGGCGAGGCAGCTTGGGGGCCAGCCAGCCAAAGCCAAGGGCTGCTCGCCTGCTCTCTAATAATCCTCGGTCCACATTCCTTTCCCATTTCCTAATCTCATCTCCAACGTGGCCCCATTGGTCCCCACACGCAGTTAAAGTTCCTAGTACTGCCATCTGTCCATTTGGGCCCCACCTTTCACGCCTGACACTCTCCAGACCAGCTATGAGATTCTTCTGCCACGTCATCCTTGTATGACAAACTTTCACGCCACGTCCCCCTGACCTTAGTTGCCGATGGAATACCAATTAAAACACAATCCAAAATATTGTAAAGAGAGATTAAAAAAAAAAAAAAAGAAGACTTGTTTGGTAATTTTCTCTCTCTTTTTTTTTCAACATTAATTTAAACGGTACCAAGCACGACAACGCTTTTTGAATTTAACTCTCATTTACAAAATTGGGATAAAATATAAAATAATTTCTTTTTATAAAACACCACCACATTTCGCCTTTTTGCAAAAGGACCTACGCATTTTATTTAATATCAAATAAAATATTTTATTATGTTTTTCTATCAAATTTCACTAGATTCACGTATAAAATCAAAATTGGAGTTAAAATTATTGAAAGTGAATGATTCTAACTTTATAAAATTAAAATTAGAGTTAAAATTATTGAAAGCGAATGTTTTTGAATTTTAAAATTAGATAACAGAATTTTAAAAAATAATTTTTGTATGTGGTGATTGTTACAATTAAATTTCTGAGAGGTTACAAATCATTCATTTGTCTAGAGAGTTGTCTTTCGACTAATTTTGTGGATTCCCATCCATAAATTAAAAGAATAAAACTTTAATTTTGACTGTATATATGTGAATTTAGTGAAATTTGATAGAAAATATAAATAGAAGATTTTATGTGATATTAATGAAAATGTGCGAGTTTTTTTTTTTTTTTGATAAAAGGCAAAAAATTATGTTTTTTTTTTATTTTTTATTATCCCTTACAAAATTTTATTGTTTTTTATGTATTTATATAATTGCGAAAGTAGATGCAAGTTTGATAAATGTTTTTTTTTTCTTTTGTAAACATTTGCATCGTGATGATTGCAGTGTATAAACATAGTTTAATGGTAACGATACATCCTGTCAATGTAAAGGATTATAAGAACTAATAATAAAATATATATATATATATAAGGGTCATGTGGCCGCATAATTGTTTCCGTTTTCTTTTGATTAGTTTGGTTTATTTTCGTTTTTAGTCGGCGCATGAGAGAGCTCATCTCTTGGATGGAAGAGGCATGCATTTCGTATTTTTTATAGTCATGTCATTTTAAAATTTTTATTTTTTTGGTTTTTAATTTGTGTGCATTTTTCTATTTATTCCAGGTGGAAGTGGTGGATAGAAGACATAAAGCAGAAAAGAAAAGGTTTATGTTTCTGTTGAAATCTCTTCTATAAAGGTACTTTAAAGGCATGGGGATCTAATCTATCCTCTTGCTACTATTCACGTATTACGTACGCAGTTTTTTTTTTTTGCTTTAACAATATTTAACACATGTTACATGGCAAAGGCCTAGGAAGTTATACATATACATATATATTAATTTGTTATATTCTTTTGGACAAATTCTCGCACTTCTTTAAGCTCAGCCATCTATTTTTGCGTGACTACACCCTTAAGAAAACGTCTAAGATTCAAAATCCTTAAAAGAGAAAAAAAAAAATATATATGATACCCTGCAAACTTTTTGACCCGTGTTATTGTTTTGAATATTGCCCATATTATGGTACGTACGCGGAAATGATTTCATGAAACACAAAGTTCCACATTTAAAACGTGTACAGACTACAGTCTACAGATCTCATGAGCTGTTAAGCTGATTTTGAAGTTCAGATAAGTTGTGCACAAATGCTTGAATTTCTATGTAATCAAGCAATAAGAGATCTATATATATTAACTTTAAAGTGTATATGTGTATATATATATATATTAATGTTCATTTGGAAGTAAAATGAAGCAAACTAATATAATGACTAAAGTTGACAATAAGCCTACTAATTAAGTCGCATTTATCAGATTGGTACATTTAACTAATCCCAACCATTCCCAGCAGAAAAAAAAAAGCAAATAAATAAAAAATCCCAACCATATATGGAGTTCTTTTAATGATGATTATTATTATTAATATATAGGCTGGTGCCCAGTCTGACATTCGATGTTATTACGCATATATTTTACGACGGAAACGAGCACTAATCTCTATAAATATGTCTTGTATTTGATCTAATATATATCACAAATAATTATCTTTTCACTCTTAACTAAATGAGGCTTTAATTCGATTAATAAAAATATCTGTTGCATATTATTCGAGATAGTGAAGTTGTTCCTAAATTAATTGTATAACTTGGAAATAAATGAATGAAATCGGTTTATATAATATGAGAGACGGATTAAACATATATATCACATATATGGCTATCTGAAGCTTATTAATTTTTTCTTAATTTTTTTTCTTTTTCATATATATAACATTGTTGTTGGTCTATTATTTGGAGTTTGGAAGAGGTTCATGACCATGTTTTTAATCGATATCTTTGAATAAATATAACTTTTGGAATTAATTGCCGGCTTTAATGCTTTATATATGTGTGTATATATAG
Organism: Trema orientale; assembly: GCA_002914845.1. NCBI lineage: Eukaryota > Viridiplantae > Streptophyta > Magnoliopsida > Rosales > Cannabaceae > Trema > Trema orientale. The sequence goes on along the minus strand of JXTC01000039.1, from coordinate 1,202,244 downwards.
GGCATCAATCCAGTAGGTATTTTTTTTTTATTACTTATATATAAGTATCATTTTGGCCAATAAAATTTTACTATGCACATTTTTTATAGTAAAAAGTAAGAAAGAGAAATAGCATTAATAATGCACGTCTTTTTATGCAACTCATTATAATCATTAGATCACCATTAGATGATGATCCAACGACTAAAAACAAAATACTTATATATAGGTAAAAAAAAAAATCTATTGGATTGGCAATCATATATATATATATATATTATATAAATGAACTTCACAAAAGAATGTTACTAATCGAAGTAAAAGACTTCAAATTACAATATAAGCATAAGGATTACAATTTCAAACTCTTTAAAGAAAGGAGACAGAAAATGGATTACAAATACAATTAATAACAAATATGTAGGTTATCCTGATTTTCCAAGAGAAATAGATAATAATGACCATCAGCAATCTATTGCATTTAACACTTGCTCTTGGCTGCGTTCTTGGCGGGGTAGACTATATGAAGCCAACACCAATTGAGATCCATACCCGTTGAAAAGAAAGAAAATAAAAATTAGACATTAAACATATCAAAATCTGAGAAGAAATCTCAAATTTAAGATCTAAATCAAACTAAAATCTACACAAAAGGTTGTACTATGAGCCAAATCTAGATCTAGAATTATTAAAACTGAAAAAGAAAAAAGAAACAGGGAGGAGAAAGAAAAAGGTGAGGAGAGGAGGCTGGAGAAGGAAAAGAGAAGAACCCATCTCCGGCCTCCAAGCAGGGCGTCATTGGTTTTTTCATTGGGATGAGACACAGATAAAGAGAAAAAGGACTAAGGTTTTGTTTTTATTATGAAGGCTATTCCTTATATGAGCCATATATATATTATTGCTGCTTTTCGTTTGCAAATGTAATCTTAGAGCACCAAAAATTTAGGGCGCGTTTGGTATAGGATTCGAATCCTATTCTTCAAATCCAGAAACAGCTTTCATGTAGAAAGTTGGAATGATAAAACATTTATCCTTCCAACTTTCTATGTAAAAGTTATTTTTGGATTTGAAGAATAGGATTCGAATCTTGTACCAAACACGCCCTTATTTGTAGCAATAATTTTATATTAATACTGTGATATCTACACTTTACCTCAAAGTGAGATCATATTATTTAAAATTACATTATTGAAAGAGATGTCACATTATTAATGTAAATTTTTTGTATAACTTTCTAGTGTGCTAGTATTAGAAGCCTTGAATTATTCTTTCTTTTAATCTATTTCTCTGTTTTTTCCATGCAAATCTAATATGAGTTAATTCCAAAAACAATCCCTTTATTATGGTTAAATACCTTTAAAAAAAAAAAAACCTATGTTTATAAGAAAACCCAAAAAATATCCCTTTTACTTTTGAAAACAGGGGGGGAAAAAGTATGCCTTTGTACCTTTTTGGTCTAACCTCTAATGTGAAATGTCTAAAATATATTTATATTGTTTTAAAAACTTATTCTCAAATACATTCATTACTATCTAATTATTTTCATTTTAAAGAAAACAACAAAATCACAAGTTATTTTCAAACTATAAAAACAATTTCTTTCTTTAGGAAAGACAATTAAAATTATTTTTGATAATGTTCTTTTATGTACTTGTTTTTTTTTTTAAAAAAAAAAAAGAGTTAGTTTAGATTTTTTTTTTTTGAAAAAGTGGAGCTTAACTAAGGACCTTCACTTATTACAAATTAAAGGGAAATACATACTACTACTCAATCCTCACCCCACCCTATTAGAGATCATAGGTTTTCACGCTTACTTTCGGTGTGACTTGAACTTAAGACTGAGATCCCAGGTGATTATTATTGTAATTGAGAAAATAAATTGGACAAAAGTTTGACCAAATCTGTATACTTTTTTCCTGTTTTGGAAAATAGAAGTGATACTTTTGAGTTTTTTGAAAACAAAGAAGTTTTTGTGATATTTAGCCATGATCGAGGGGGTGACTCTGGGATTATCCCATGTAATATTATTGAAGTCTTGAATTCATTTGATCTATTTCTCCGTTGAAGGTAGTGAGTAATGTTACTGTTTGATAATAAATATTGGAAGTCAATACAATGCAACCCAAGTAACACACTCACTCACCCAATAACCTGACCTAGCATTAAGTGGCAATAGTAAGTAATGTCAATCTTTTGTGCCAGTTTTGTAAGGACATAAACATAGTTTTCAAGTACACCTTGTTAATTATCTTAAAATAGTTTTGGTGCAAAAAGCGAGTGTCATTGGCACATTACTCTTATACAAATAACAAGATTGTTAAGTATTTTACAAAGTTTGTACATGTGGAATATTAAATATTTACAACAATATATAACTATAGTAATTAACTTGACATATTAAACAAGGATATATAGTTAATCACATTCACATATACTTCATTAATCAACATGAAGCATGGGATATTATGTTTTGTGATTTATACTTTTTCTTTTCGAGTAATATTATTTGACATATATAGTGTTAATATAATTGTTTTTATTTTCTATTTAAAGGAAAACCAATATTGACCATTAGATTTTAATCTAACGATTACAAAATAAATTTTATCATCTATTTTTCATTAGAATTCGTTTTAATGTATTTAATTACAACAATTATAATTTGAAATTTAATGATCAACAATAGTGGAGCCAGGTGGGCCCCTCCTGAATTTTTCGTTTTTATTTTACTTGTATTTATAAAAAAGAAAATCAATTATATGCCCTCATTTGCTATCAATGAATTTTTAATCTTTTACCTTGAATATGTATTTCTATAAAAAAAAATTAAATAATGTCCGACTTGATAATTATAGTTTTAAGTGCATCTTTTTCTATACTAAAAAATTTACTTAGTCACGTAATAACTGATGAACTCTTTAAATCTTTTTTTATCAAAATTAATTTTAAAAACTCAATGAAACCAACTAAAAAAATTTGGAAAGAGGGGAAAAAAATTTTGGCCTTAGAAGTTATGCCCAGTAATGGAGCCAGAACTAAATTGTAGTGGTAATAGTAATTTTTTTAAATACAAAAAATGACACACAAGAATTCTAAAACTTCACAAATATATTCTAAATGATTACAAAGTAGAATATACCTTAAAAAAATTATCTAAAATTTAATTTTTTTTATTTAATCAATATCATAGAAGAATTAAAATTTGGAATATGAGTAAAAAATGAAAAGTCTTTTCATATTCCATTTATTCTCAATATTTGTTTAAAAATTAAATGAAAGAGCTATGTTATACTTAGGTGCTTGTAACAGTGAATTCACATCTCAAAGTGGGGATGAAATTGTAAAACTATATATTAATAGGGGAAAATGGTAAAAAAAAAATTGAAATTATTTTAGGTATAAAAAGAGTTAATTACATAAAAATACCCTCACTTTTAATTTTTTTACAAAAATAATACCCTCACTTTTGAACTTCTATAAATTAACTACCCCACTTTTGAAATTCTGCAAATTAATACCCTCACATTTACGATTTCTACAAATTATTACCCTCACTTTTGAATATGCAAATTAATATCCTAATATTTATGATTTCTGTAAATTATTACTCTTACTTTTGAATTACGCAAATTAATATCCTAATATTTACGATTTCTACAAATTATTACCCTCACTTTTGAATTATGCAAATTAATATCCTAATATTTACGATTTCTGCAAATTAATATCCTTAACTTTTTTTTTTTTGGGACAAATTTTTACTATGAGCAAATTAAAAGATGCAAACACTTCTCATTAACTTATTAAAAATATATATACATTAATATATTATCAAAAATATTTTATAACTACTTTTCTTTTGGTTAATTGCAAAAAAATACAATTTCTTTTTACCTGTCATTTTTTTTCCTTTTTTTTTTACAATTAATCATTTTTACCTCTTGTTCTAATTTTTTATTTTTCTAAATGAAAAGTTAGATAATCTAATTATAAATATTTTTCAGAAATTTATTATTGTTTAATAATTTTTTATTAAGTTAATGAGGGCTACTACCATCTTTTTGTTATTAAAATCATTTAGTTGGGCATCAAGGATACAAATTTGTAGGAATTTCAAAGGTTAAGATATTAATTTGTAAGAATTTTAATTGTCAGAGGATTAATTTGCAGAATTCAAAAATAAAAATATTATTTTGCAAAAATTTAAAAAATAGAGTATTATTTTGTTAAAATTTAAAAGTGGAAATATTATTTTGTAGAAATTCAAAAATCAAGATTTTTTAACAAAAAAACTAAAAATCGAAGTATTTTTATGTTATTATCCCAATAAAAAAGTTGAGTTGGGTCATGGCCCCAGCCCCACTTGCCCCTTTCCCTCTGCCACTGGTTATGCCCACTTCTGGCTCTTCCGTTGACTACTAAACATTAGTTTCTATATCGAGATATAGGGGAAAAAAATTCCAATATACTCGCTACCTTTATGTGTGTATATACATGTACACATATGACACTATCAATATTAGTGATTATTTGTTTCAGTTCCTCTCCATCTAAATGGTTTTCTTACATTATAGCTACTTGTTTTCCATAAAATATAAATTAACATATCTACTTTTTTTTTTTTTTGAAAGGGAACATATGTACTCTTATATGCACCTCCACGTGTGCATTATAGTTTTAATATCACTAAATATTACTTGTAACGACATTAATTAAGACAAGGATCTGGATGATTACCGCACACCATCATCAAGAATGAAATTAGTTGTCCTAAAATTTGGCAAATCTGACGATTAGCGAAGTTTGGATGTTTATATACACAATGGAATTTTAAAGTCAAATTGGATTAATCGGAATTATTAAGGGTTTAGAGTAAAACATGTGTATGGATTCTAATTATAAATATTCCTTTCTTGATTTGTCATTCACTTTAGATCTTTCTGTTTTTTGGCAAGTATGAGAAGGAATAAAACTTTCTCTTAATGAAATATGAACAAAAACCCCTTATCCCACATTTGTTTGCCATCATTATCATGATCATAATCGTCGTCATCTTATTATACTGTTCCATTGTCGTTTTGCTAATTGGGTAATGAATGTTGTGATCTCTATCTCTCTAAACAAGGAATGACAAACTGACCAGAAAAGAAGGTGGTGTAATGATTCAGCAAATTAAGAGTGCAAGACAATGACTTAGGTGTAATTTGGTGGAAAAATATTCCCTAAAAACATTTTGGGGAAGTGTCAAAAACCTATAACAAAGCTAGCAAGAGGAATATATTTTGAGAAAACGACAGCTAGCTAATATATTTCTCTTTTATGTATACATGTTGTAACTTCTAAGTGAAATGAGAGGAAAACTAGTGAGAATTTACTTTATGTCTTTCTCAACTAAATATATAAATATACTAGAAGAAGCCCAATACTAAAAGTTATACCCGGAAAGTAATAATAATCAACTTAGATATATAATCCATAGACAAAGTGCAAACAATTTTTATCTAGCTTGGCTTTTTGCTAACTTTCTCAATCAAGGACAAATCTTAAGTCAATGTCAGTTATTTGATGGGAAAATATTAATAAGCAAAGCTGACAAGAATATTGTCTTAAACCAGTCTTATAATCTGTTAGCAATATTAGATCAAACATTACAAATTTGAATATTTTATTTTAATTAATTTATTGGTTTATCAAAAGGATATATTCACGGAAGATGTAAAAGAATAATTTTCGCAAATTTTGTAATATTGCTTAAGATTTCCTTGAAAAATAATATATTGCTCGAAATAATAGCAATAAATCACACAACTATCGATATAGGGCCTGAACATCTAGGCCTATATAATCAGGAGAAGACTTGAATATGATGCTGACCCACAAAAAGTTGAGAAGGTGGCCCAAACGACGAATTCTTAGCGGACCCTTGGCCCACCATATCTTTCCATTGCCCGTGTGGAAAATAATCTACCTGTAAACTAAAAACGACACGTCGTTTGAATATAAAAGACGAACAAAATCTGAAATATGACGTCATATTGTATCTTTAAATAAAAAATTACTATAAATTAAATACGTCATTTAAAAACCAAACAGACTTGTTTGCTTACCCTTTTTCCAATTCCTCCCTTTTTGTAAAATAGGTTGTCCAGAAATTGAAATTCACTTGTTTTAAGCAGAGATAAAACGACGATCATTAATAAATAGGAGTTGGACTTTCATTTGCATGATTGCAATTATATAGAACCAAAACCATTTGCTCATGTGCCAACTTACAGCAATTAATTCTTCATTACAACTTATATTAATTATACTAACAATATTGAATGCGTGTAAAAATATATCGGGGCTTTAGTTTTTCGACTACTTTGAGCTGGTTGTTTAATTGATGGTCTGGTTATTAGCTGAAGGGTAAACCCTCTTCATTAGGATCTCCAATATCCATTTTTTCTTTGCTTGAATTTTTGTCAGAAAGTGGTTAATTATCAAATCAAAATGAGCCATTGCACCCATGTTATCAAAATAATGTCTAATTGGCCCATTTTCTATACAGTACTTCTAACTTGAATGCAGATCACCAACTTGGCTGAAGTTGTGCATCTCTTTTCTTAGTGGTACTTAGTTTATTATTATCAAATAAGGTGTATCTTACATGTCAGTAAGTCAAATATTCTAAAATGCCCTTGGAAAAAAAAAAAAAAGGAAAAAAAAGAAGTCACGTCTAGAACACTTCCAACATGGTTGTACTTGTACGTGCTCGATTATGATCAAACAGTAGTCTTCTAACCAATTGAAATATTGACTACAAATTTGACTAAGGTCTTATCCGATTTTTTTTTTCAAATCTACCTTTTTTAATTTTTTTATTATGAAATTTATAAGTGAATTGGCTTAACTAAGATTTGAATCTCTCCCTCCCACACACTCCCAAAAATACTAAACCAATTGAGCTAGCATTAACTGAATAATTGATAAGTCTCCCTTATATAATCACTAGTCATTCTAATTTTTATGTTTCAGAAATTCAATAAATAATATTTTATATATGCATTAAAGATATTAAGATTTGAAAAACACACCCACAGCAAGTCTTTTTTTCCACGTCTAGTGACGACCATAGATGGGATTGAGAGATTAGACTTAGGTTATATTAATATAAGAGGTTATTTTATATTTCATCCTGAATTATGTAGAATGTCTCATGTCTCAATTTCAACTTTTTCTCTTAAACTACTAAAATCATCATTTTTGTTAGGCAAATAAACAGAAAATGATAGATGTCACTATTTTAAAGGTTTTTCTTTTTTGGGAAAACACAGATGAGTATTAAAGACTAAAATCAGTAAAATAACAAGTGATATTTTTTTTTTATTTATTTGCCTAACATGTTGATAATTTAGTAGTTCATAGAGCAAAGTCGAAACTTTTGATAGTTCGGAGACAAATTGACATAATCTATGAAGTTCGGAACGAAAACATAAAAATAATCCTTAATATGGTAGTGAATACCACTTTTAGATAAGGATCATATTTTCTGAAATTTATTAAAGGGAGGTCACTTTTGAAAATGAATTATCAACTACCTGTATTTCACAAGTGCGTGTTTTTTTAAAAAGAAATCACCACTAGTAAATAAATTGGGTAGAAATGATGCCAGAAAAAGAAAGTTTATTGTAGAATTCATCTCAGCAATTAGCTACGACGCAATATATATATATATATATATTCACGCTATTTTTATACATTTATAATTCTTCAAGTAGAGGTTATATATTTATTTTTTTTAATAATAATATATTATACATTGTATTTTGACTATTTGTTCATTTTATATCTTATGTTTTAGCTTATCAACATTGTCGATTAGATTTAAAATTAAAACATGTAATAAATTTACACCTTTTCTATATGTTAAACACTAATTTGTCCATTAAGTTTACTAAAATACCCCTTTTAAATTTTCAATTTATATTTAAAATCAATTTGAATTTAGAACTAATTATAATTAATAGCTAAAGTAAAAAATATATATAAATGGGGACTAAATTGAAAAAAATGAAAAATCTAGAATTTTTTTTATATCTAATAATTTATTTATTAATTTTTAATGGGCTCCAAATTTGTATTATTTTTTAGATATATCTGTTTAAAGTTTATAATGGTATTTTTCGTAAACTAAATGGTCAAATTGGTATTTGATCCAAAGAGAGTATAAATTTGTTATAAGTTATTAATTTGAATGTTTATATTTGTGAGCATAAAGCTACTCCGGAAGTTTTTTTTATTTCGTACATTTTCTTTTCCATGACAAAGATATATATTTGTAACTCTTTTTACAAGAAAGGAAACTACATATTTCTACAATCAATTTACATTTACTCAAAAAGATTCACCTAACAATAACTTCCTAAGAATCGATAAAAGAAGCTACAAAATCTATTTTACACCTCTACTATAGCTATGGCTGACACTCCCCCTCAAGTTGAAGCATAGATGTCTATCACATTCAACTTGTCCAATGAGGTATTAAGCACCTTTCCTGAAACAGCTTTTGTTAAAATATCTGCCAATTGATTCTTCGACTGGACGAATGAAAAATGTATGATTTTTCGATCAAGATTCTCTTTTATGAAGTGACAGTCAACTTCCACATGTTTGGTGTGATCATGTTGTACAGGGTTATGAGTAATCTCAATGGTTACTTTGTTGTCACAATGCAAGTTCATTGGTTTCAAATACTTGAGCCCTAGATCTATCAGCACATTCCGTACCTATAACAACTCGCAAACACCATGGGCCATACCTCGAAATTCTGCTTCCGCACTCGATCTTGCAACAATCCTTTGCTTTTTGCTTCTCCACGTGACTAGATTTCCTCCTACAAATAAAAAGTACCCAAAGCTGGATCTTCTAGTAGTCTAGTCTCCTGCCCAATCTGAATCTGTCTATCCTTCAATGTCAAATTTGCCATTCTTTGAGAACAACAAACCTTTTCCTGGAGAATTCTTCAAATATCTTAGGATTCGATATACAACATTCATATGTTCTTCACTTGGTGCATGCATAAACTGGCTTACAACACTTACAGCATAAGCTATATCTGGTCTAGTATGTGATAAATATATTAATCTTCCAACCAAACGTTGATAACGACATTTGTTTGATGGGACTTGTTCTGCAAACTCTCTGAGTTTATGATTCATTTCTATAGGTGTCTCTACTGGTTTGCAATCAAGCATTCCAGTTTCAGCTAGAAGATCAAGTACATATTTTCTTTGTGACAAAGAAATTCTATGTTGTGATCTTGCTACCTCGATTCCCAAAAAATATTTCAGCTATCCAAGATTCTTTATTTTGAACTTTGTAGACAAATATTCTTCTAATGCCTTCATTTCATACGAGTCGTCACCTGTAATAATAATATCATCAACGTACACAATTAGAGCTGTTACTCTTCCTGCATTATTTTTTATAAATAGAGTATGATCTGAATTACTCTGCTTATAACCAAACGACTTCATTGTTTTTGAGAATCTACCAAACCAAGCTCTAGGTGACTATTTCAGTCCATACAGTAACTTCTTCAATTTGCAGACCATCCCATTTCTTGAAAGTTTTGTTCCTGGTGGTAAGTCCATATATACTTCTTCTTCTAAATCTCCATTTAAGAAGGCATTTTTCACATCAAATTGTTGCAGTAGCCAGTCCCGATTAGCTACTATAGATAAAAGAATACGAATTGTGTTAATCTTGGCTACTGGTGCAAAAGTTTCCTGATAATCTATCTCATATTTCTGCATATACCCTTTTGCAACCAGTCTTGCTTTGTATTTGTCTATGCTGTCATCTTCTTTGAGTTTTACTGTGAACACCCATTTACACCCGACTGTCTTTTTTCCTTTAGGTAAAGGTACAAGTTCTTAAGTAACATTTTTTTGTAAGGTCTCCATCTCTTCATTCAATGCTTTCGTCCACTTTGGGTCTATCAAAGCATCCTGCACACTACTAGGAATAGAGACAGAGGATAATTGATTAACAGTAAATGCATATGATTTTGACAGTCTATGGTCAGATACATGGTTGCTGATAGGATATTTACTTTTGGCCTTAAGATCAGGTTCATACTGTTTCTTTGGGACTCCTTTATTTGTTCTTTAAGAATATCTAGGAGCTATATTTTTTGCAGAAATAGAAGGAATCACATTCGACTCATTTAGTATGGGTTGTGAGATTACCTGAGGAAGGACATGTTTGGTTGATTCTTCAGATGATGGTGTTAACAAAGGCAAATCTGGGGTATCTACTATTTGATCAGAAGTGTCCGAAATTGTTTCTTTGTTCATGCTCGAGTTCTGGCCTTGGAAATTTCTTACCACATCTTCATTTATTTCTTCTAATTCAACAAGTTCATCGTTACCCTTTTGAATATTTACAAAACTCTTTTTAATACCACTCTCCCCCTGAAGAGAAGTTTGAGAAACTCCCCCTGAGTAATATGGCTCCATTTCACGAAAGGAAACATCTAGTGTAACATGCAATTTTTGGGTATGAGGATCATAACACCGTTATCCTTTCTGAAAATCTGAGTAGCTGACAAATACGCATTTCTTGACATATGGATCAAGCTTACTTCTCTGAACTTTAGGAACATGAACATACGCTGTACAACCAAACACTCGTGGTTCTAGATTTGGTAACGGAGGAGTGGAAAGCAACGATTGCATCTTCTGTAGTGGAGTCTGGAAATGAATAACTCTGGATGGTGTTCGGTTTATTAAATAGATTGCAGATTTCACAGCTTCTCCCCAGTAGAACCGCAGCATATTCATACTAAAAAGTGAGGCACGAACAACTTCCAGAATTTGTCGATTTTTCCTTTCTGCCAAACCATTTTGCTCTGGAGCATAGGTACAAGAAGTTTGGTATCGAATTCCATGATCAGTTAAAAATTTTCCAAGGGTTGACATGACCACGAATTCTTTACCGTTATCAGTTTGCAAAACCCGAATCTGCTTTTGATATTGAGTATGAACCATACTATGGAATTCCTGAAATGCTTCACATACATCACTTTCGTTTTTAAGAAGAAAGATCCAGGTCAAACTAGTACATTCATCAATAAAAATAACAAAGTAACAAGCTTTAGAAATGGAAGGAATTTTTGCAGGTCCCCAAACATTCGAATGAATTACCATAAAAAGTTCAGAACTTTTATTAAAACTTGGTAAATAAGACACACGATGGCTCTTGGCCAATTCACAAACTTCACACTTAAAATCTGAAACACTTATAACTGAAAATAAATGTGGTTGTAATTTTTTAAGATAACCAAAAGAAAGATGTCCTAATCTTTGATGCCACAACCAAATAACTGCTCGAGCCTTGTCTACTCCACCTAACTGCGTTGTATTATTTGCCTTTGATTTTTCATCTTCTGTCAGATCCAAATAGTAGAGTATGCCCCGTTTACCACCATAACCAAGAATCTTCCGAGTTCGAATGTCCTAAAATACACAATAAGATGGCCAAAAAGTCAATGTGCATGATAGTTTAGAAGTAATCTGGCTAACAGATAATAGATTATATTCTAATGAAGGAACAACAAGCATAGTGTCTCAAGTGAGTATTTCGGATAATGTAACAGGTTCCTCTCCCATAACAGGTGAGGTGCTATCATTGGCCGCGGATATGATAGTTTGAGGCGAAAACAAAATGGATTGTAGCTGACCAGAATCTTTTGTCATATGATCAGATGCACCTATATCAATAATCCAAGTACTATTCTTAGATTTTGTTGACAAAACAGATGCTGTATCGATAATACCTAGAAGAGTGATGTTTGCCGTAGGTTTGGTAGATGTTAGAGTTTCTTCTTCTGTATTGGATACTGTGGCCTTTCCTAGTATCTACTTCCTTGGTTTTTTCGTGAAATCCCACCAATCAGGATAACCAATAATTTCGTAACACCTCTGTTTCGAGTGACGTGTTTCACCACATTGGGTGCACACCAATCTGCCAGATTTCCAGTTTGATTGTTTCGAGTTTTTGAGGACCCAAGTGATGCTCCGGGTCGAATCCGGTTAGTCACCACAGCCGAATTTTCTGACATCATACGAGAGCTTCCCATCGTTTGTTTCCGTTGATACTCTCGCCGAACATACGCATAGCTACTCTCTAAATCAAACTTTGGTCCTTTTCGCAGGATTTCACCACGGACCTGATCAAATTCAGAGTCAAGTCCACTCAAAAAAATATGGACCCGAAGCCTAGCCATTGCAGAATGCAATTGTACAATTCCTTCAACAGTTCCTTCTTGTGAAGTGGACCTGTGGTCAATTTCCTAAAAAATAGCAATAAGTTCATTATAGTAAGTGGATAGAGGTCATCCTTCTTGTTTGATGGAAAATGACTTTGGTTTTTTGGTTTAGATCAAAAGACAAGTCTCATCGGATCCATCATAGAAGGTTTTGGACAGAGCATCCCAAATCTCTTTCGCTGTAGAGAGCCGAATAAATCGTTGTATCAGAGGAGGGGACATGGAATCGATAAGCCAACTCTTTACTTTAGTATTTTCTATAATCCAGGTGTTGAAATTAGGACCTCCAGGTGCCAGTTTTTTCATTTCTTCGGTGAGATATCCGACTTTATTCCAGGCACCAATACGCATCACCATCAATTGTGACCCCAGGGAGTAGTTCATTTCATCTAGTGTGATTCAAGTAGGGAATGTAGTGGTGTCTTGGTGAACAACGATTTACGGAGGTACAGATACAGTGGGTTCGAGTGAAACAGTAGGGGTGATTTGTCCAGAAGCAGCCATGAAGGTGATGAGTATTTCTGGTTTGGCACGATTGAGAAAAAAAAATAAACCTTTAACCCTCAAGAACCAAAACTCCCCGAAAACAAGGGAACAAAAAACCAATCAAGAAAGTTTTTTTTTTATTTCATATATTTTCTTTTCCATGACAAAGATATATATTTACAACTCTTTTTACAAGAAAGGAAGCTACATATTTCTACAATCAATTTACATTTACTCAAAAAGATTCACCTAACAATAATTTCCTAAGAATCGGTAAAAGAAGCTACAAAATCTATTTTACACCTTTACTATAGCTATGGCTGACAGATAATAACTAAAATATAAAGTATAAACTGAATAAACTATTAAAATGCAAGATATGAAAATGTATCTATCCATTTTTTAAAAAAAAATTATTTAATTCATATAAGACACATATATAATTAGACAATGCATCAGGGGTAATTCTCTGTAGCCTTAATTATGGAATTGTTATCTAAATATATCAGTTAAGTTAGAATGGAAGAGATTCTGAAAAGAAGATTATTGATTTCACTATTTTGGTATATGGACTCCATAAAAATAAAGGACACGGCTAACCTAGGAGCCCTCAATTTCACCCATTAGATGAGTGCCTAAATATAGGCCATTAGATTTGAATAGATGAACTATATTTAAAGTAAGTGGGCCCAGATGGAAATATTGTGGGCATGAGTTTGTTGTAATAGATCTTTTTCTACCAAGATTTGTTTTCACATATCACCACAAAAGCTCCTCCATCAATGGCGGAATTTGAGCTTTTTTAGATAAAAAGGCTTATCAATCTTAAATATTTGATTCCGAGTTTCTCTGCTGCATTTATATCGGTCGATGCCGATTCAGATCCGGTCACTACGAACCTAGAAGAGTTGGGCACTGAGACTGCTGGACCGTACTGATTGAGGCCCATTTTGAGGTAGAAGAGTACTGAGTAGTCGTACTCTCGAGCTTCGTAAGGTAAAGGAGCTCGTCGGCGATTCGTTCGAGCTTCAGGGTTCGAGTCTCGACAGGTACGAGTGCGGTGGCAGTGGTGGTATTCTGTCCCTGCCGTCTATATTGCCCAAGCCCAAGCCGCAAGCCCCTTATCGAATTAGAGATTTCACAGTAACAAAAAAAACATTGCTCAGGGCCCAAAAAGAAATGATTTGAACGCGTAGCTATACTGAATCTCCTACTTGATTTTATTCTCTCCGTGATAAACAACCAATTCTCTTCAGAGACAAATACCTAATGCCAACTTGTAGTGCACATTACCTTTTTCGATGAGTAGATGTCGGAAATGAAAAAGAAGGTTTTTATCGTATCTTTCCCCTAATTATACTTTTTTTTTTGGAATTTTGAATTAAATCCACCACAATGTTTTGCAGAGAATATAGAAGAGAATTTTTTTTTTTTTGGTTCAAAGATTGTTGAAATGATTTTTTTGAGATTTGTTTTTAAATTTTGTTTCTTATTATTTACATTTTCCTATCCATTTACTATGAGATGTATTTTTAGGATTCAATTATTTTGCTTTCAAATTTACAAAATGTGCAAGTTTGTGAAAAAAGTTTCCGTTTCAAATGTCAAAGGGTTCTCTTTCTTTTTCGGGATTCTTTTGGCTTTCAATTTATGAGTTTATTTTACTTTGGCTTTCACAAAAAGTCAGGAGTTGTAAACTGGAGAGCTGAGAAAACCACGAAGGTCATATAGCCCGGCTTTAATGCCGACTTTGTGCGAAAGAAGAGAGTTTTTGTAAAATCTGGGTAGTTACAAGGGTAAAGAGGACTTTTTGTTGAGAATGGCAAACTTGTAATTAGGATATTTTCGAATTTTTTTATTCAAAATATCTGAAATTAAATGATGGGGTCTACAGTATTTTCGTTTTACTATTTAATCCCTCAAAATACTTATCTTCATCCCGAAGATCCTCAGCCAAAAACACAAATCAACCACCTCTGCTACTGTTCACGCACGGCCTCCACTGCAGCTCCTCCGACCAGACGCGCCCGACCGCTGGGCCCAACAGACGCCGACGAAGCAGCGCCGACCATCCTCGCCTCGAACCGCCGCATGTCGCCGGAAATACGGGCTGCCGAAGATCGCGTCAACCGATCGGAAAAATGCTCGCCGTTCCTCCGTCCGACGTCCAATCGACTTGATTCCGGTGCCATTCGACTCGTCTCGCCGCCACCTTTCATTTCCGACCACTCTCGTCGCCTAACTCGGCTCTGGTGAGAACTCGTCACTGTAGCAATTTATTAATATTTTAATGCAGTGGCATTTTCGTAATTATTCGAAATCTAGCTTATTTTTCCGGGAAAATTATACCATGTGATAGAGAAGGTTGAAACAAGAAAACTTTTAGTCTTGAAGTGTAAAAACATTAACCGGAAGCTGGTTAATTTTCGAAACAAGAAAATGTGGTATTTTTCTAATTATTTTCCAAAAGTGATATTTTTGTTATTTTCAGATTATTGAGCCCATTTAGAGCTAGAGACCTCGAAACTGAATTCCGATTTCGAATTTGGACTCAGTGAGGTCGGGAGATAAAAATTGATATATAATATCACTATTTTTGGAAGTGGCACAAAAATCGAGAAAAAGCTCGTGAAATGCACCGTTTTGCGTGCCACGGGCCGGTCCCTCACCGGGACCCGTTTTCGACAAACTTAGTGTCTAACCCTAAATTTTTAGGTGTTCTGAATTCAGTGGTGACCTCCGTTTCTCAATTTGAGGCTCCGTTTGAAAAGTCAACTTTTCAAGTAAACATAACGGGAACCGAAAACGACCATCTGAACGACCAGTCGATCAACCGAGGATATTTCTAGCGCCGTTAGCTCAGTATTACTACTAATTCGAGGTAGGGGATTCAATTATCTTATTTTCTATTATCTTCATAAAAATTAGAATATGTAGTGAAAAGTGAAATTTCGTGAATTTAATTATTTAAATTGTTTTGAATAATTATTTTTGTAAATTGTAGATTTGTGAAACGTTGTAGACTACTCTGGGTATTTCAAGTATGATTTGGTACAAGTTTTACACTTGAGATTTTATTAAACCATTGGAAATGTACTTTTGGATTTTAAGTACAAAATGGATTTTTTAATTGAAAACCAGAGTATGTCTAGAATGTTAAACCACTGCATGGTTGTTTGAGACTCCACATATTACACATTCCATAGGATCACGCATGAGAGTCATCTTAGGCATCGCAGTATTGTAACAGGCGGACTAGTACACCCGCCTTCGGTGAGAGCCCGTAAACTTGTGCAGGGTTTGTTTTCTGACTATCTCCACTCGGTAGGTGTAGGCATTCGGTGCCCCTCCGATTCGATAGGATTAGACACATGAGTGTCCCTCCGATTTTCAGAGATAGATGTAGGGAAGAGAGCACTCGATACATGTAGTATGAGTTGCTCTGGTTGTGATGAGAGGATGAAAGCTCATGTGATGTGTTGATTTATGTGATGTGCACTATGCCTGTTTTACTTATGATTTTATATCTGTCTGATCTGGATATTTGGTTTTAGTTTGAGCACGATTTCCTATAAAAGTTTTCAATATATATTTTGAATGCTCTATATTTAAAATGCTTTCCAGAACTATTAACCATGCAGGTGATTTGAGAATTGTTAAAAAGGTTTTCCCAAAAAGGGTAATTGGGTAACCTACTGGATATTTTATGCTCACCCCCCTACTTTCTCCACAGGTGGTGTCCAGTGTGACATTGGTGATCAGCAAGCGGATTAAGAGGCTATCATATATATGTAGTTTGTAACTTGGTNAACTAATTATGCCAAACTAGTTTGACGTTGTGGTGTGAATGATGATGCGTGATCAACTATTTGAATTTGGATTTTCTAATAATTATTCAGTCAATGTTTAATGGTGACTATGAACTGTGGGGTAGGCTCACTGGTTGGAATCCCATTTGTCTTTCTTAATTGTACTATTTTAAAAATATTAAAATTTTCTAATTCAAGTAAAATTCTCCTTCTGCCACTACCCTAGGGTCTGGGTCGTGACAGAAATTGTGGTATCAGAGCCAGATTTTTAAAACCCCGGACGTAGCACCATTAAACTAGATTAAAAATTATTTTTATAACAAAATGCATCATTGTCTCACTAATAGTTTGGTATATTGTTTCAGACTTTCAAAGATGCCTCCTAGGAGAGCTCCGAGGCGCCAACCTGGTGCCGAGCCCCCTCCAGCTCCGCAAGACTTCAATCAATTTTTCGAAGCAATGCGTAATACTTTCTTTGAGATGCAAGGGCCCAACTATCAACCCCAGCCTCAGCCTCAACCTCAACCATGGCAAGAGCATCAACCCGATCAAGCAGACCATCTTCAAAAGTTTATGCGCTTTCAACCTAGATTGTATGATGGAACCCCAGACCCAATACTTGCTAATGCATGGTTGCGTGAGATGACACAACACTTTCGGACCCTTGGTACTCCTAGAGAGTTCTGGGCTGTATTTGCTATATCTCGCCTAACGGGAAATGCTATTCATTGGTGGGAAACTATTGAGGTTATGCAGAATGTAGAAGGCATAACTTGGGAAGAATTTAAGAGACTCTTCAAAGCATATTATGCAAATGTTGAATAACAAGCTGATGTGGTTAGTCGTTTTGAGAGACTTACTCAGGGGAATAGAACAGTAAACCAATATGTGATGGAGTTCACTGAATTATCAAGCCTTGCCCTTAGCCCAGTGGTGAGTGACACTTACCGAATTACGAAATTCAAGAACGGCCTGAATCGAAAAATCTACAACCGCATCGCTATTCACTCATTTGCCACACTCTCTGAGGTAGTGTTAGCTGCCCAACGAGCTAAAGCTATAGAAAATGATCAGGGTGCAAGAAAGAATAGAGGAAATGATAGAAAAATGAACAAAAGGAACCAAGGACAGTGGTCTGCTCAAGGTTCGCCAAACAGTGAAGGCTATACTAGCAATGGTTCATCTGGTAAAACGAGGTTCAGTCCCTACACATGTTACCACTGTGGTCAACGGGGCCACAAGAGGAGTGAGTGCCCAAAACGTCTACAGGAATCACCTCTTTCTCAGGGGGGAACCACTTGGAAGCTATTCTGGTTCAACTCCTCACCAGAACACTCAAGCTAGGCCTTAACAATCTCAGGGTACTTTCCAAGCCTTTTCATCACTGCCTTATTAGCACTTCTATCGCCCCCAGAGTTATACTCAGAATTTCCAGACTCCTCAGGCTTCAGAGAGTCAAGGAGGGCGTGGATATGGTAACAGTGGCCCAGGCTCTAGCAATAGCCGTCCTGGACAAGAAAGAGGCAATAAAGGAAAGGGAAAAGTTACTGGCCAAGCTTATGCAATTTCTGGAACCGATGGTACAACTGAACACACCAACCGAGGTGTTGTTGATGGTATAGTTCTTATTTCACACTCTTGGGCACATGTTTTGTTTGACACTGGTGTATCGTATTCATTCATATCCTTATTGTTTGCTCGACTTTTGGGGTTAGACTTTTCTGAATTGGATTATGACTTGACACTGGGAACACCAATGGGTGGAGTAACTGATGTGTCAAGTGTATGTAAATCTTGTTGTATATTGATTGATGGTAAAGAGTTACTTGCTGACTTAATTGTCTTGCCAATGAAACAAGACGATGTAATACTCGGTATGGATTGGTTATCTAAGTATCGAGCTATTGTTGATTGTTATGTTAAACGAGTGATTCTTTTTCTGGATGATGGACAACCCATAATATATCAAGCTCGAAGGAATTTATTGAAACCAAGTCCTATTCTGAAAGTCTGTTTGGGTGGTAGGAAGAAACTTGAGTGCTATGGGAACTTGTTTACCATTGATGGCAAGATTAGAATCGATGATCAAGACCTATGGATATCGGTGGTAAATGAATATCCAGAGGTATTTCCAGAGGATTTACCAGGGTTACTACCAAATAGGGAGATCAAGTTCTGTATCGACCTTGTTCCTGGGGCTCAACCAGTTTCTATTCCAGCCTACCATATGGCTCCTGCAGAAATGAAAGAATTGAGAGAACAGTTGGATGATTTGATATCCAAAGGTTTCATTCGGAGTAGTACTTCTCCTTAGGATGCTCCTGTTTTGTTCGCCAAGAAAGCTGACGGTACTTTAAGGCTTTGTGTGGACTATAGGAAGTTAAATCAGCTGACAATAAAGAAGAAGTATCCTTTACCAAGGATTGACGAGCTATTTGATTAACTTGGTAGTTCAAGATTCTTCTCCAAGATTGACTTGAGATCAGGTTATCACCAGTTAAAGATAAGAGAGGAGGACATAACGAAAATAGCATTCAGAACTCGTTACGGTCACTTTGAGTTTCTGGTAATGCCTTTTGGTTTGACGAACGCACTTGCAGCTTTTATGGACCTTATGAATGGGATTTTCAGGCCCTACTTGGATCGTTTTGTAGTTGTTTTTATTGATGACATCCTGGTGTACTCCAAGATTCAGGAAGAACATGCTGAACATTTAAGGATAGTGCTTGAAGTTTTGAGAAGTCATCAGTTATATGCCAAGAGATCAAAATGTGACTTCTGGATGTCAGAAGTTAAATTCTTGGGGCATGTAATTTCTCAAGAAGGTATTTCAATCGATCCTACTAAAGTAGAAGCTGTTCTAAAGTGGGAAAGAACAAAGAATGCGACAGAGATACGAAGCTTCCTCGGTTTGGTAGGCTATTACCATCGTTTTGTTCAGAATTTCTCCAGGGTTGCATTACCATTGACGAAGTTGACCAGGAAGGATGTCAAGTTCGTTTCGGATAGTAATTGTGAAGAAGCTTTTAGAAAATTGAAGCACAGTTTGACAACTACGCCTGTTCTTACTGTTCCTGAGAGTAATAAACCTTACGTGGTGTATACCGATGCTTCGAAGACAGGTTTAGGATATGTTCTGATGTAAAATGGTCGAGTTGTACATGAGAGGAACTATCCTACCCATGACTTGGAACTTGCGGCAGTAATTTTCGCACTCAAAATTTGGAGATGCTATTTGTATGGTGTGAAATTTGAAATATTCTCCGATCACACGAGTTTGAAATATCTCTTTACTCAACGGGATCTGCAATTAAGACAACGAAGATGGATTGAGTATATGGAGGACTATGATTTTAACCTACAGTATCATCTCGGTAAGGCCAATGTTATAGTTGATGCCTTGAGTAGGAAACCACTTAGCTCACTAGCGGCACTAATATTTGATGATTGGAAAAACCCAGTTACAATTGGTGACTATAATCTACAGTACTCTGAGGACGGTAACACTGCTTACCTTAGTAATATTATGGCTACGCCAGCATTTCTTCAGACAGTGCAGCAAGGCCAATGGCAAGACCAAGAGTTGAGAACGATCTGGAATCAACTAGAAAATGGTGAACAACTGGAAGGTTGGAGTACAAATAAATAAGGATTTGTGCTTTTCAGAGGAAAACTAGCAGTAGCTAATGATCCTCATCTCAGAGAAACCATTCTCACTGAGGCTCACAAGTCCAAATTCGCAGTACATCCTGGTAGCACAAAGATGTACCATAATCTGAAGAGACAATATTAGTAGAAAGGTATGAAGCGTGACGTAGCTACTTTTGTAGCTAAGTGCATGACTTGTCAGCAAGTCAAAGCAGAACACCAGAGACCAGCTGGACTACTATAGCCTTTACCCATACCGGAGTGGAAATGGGATAAGATCACCATGGATTTTGTAATGGGTTTGCCAACAACTCGAAGAAAGAATGATGTAGTTTGGGTGATTGTTGATCGTATGACGAAGACTGCTCATTTCATTCCAATCAGGTCTGATTTTTCACTTAACAAGCTTAGTCATCTCTACATTGACAATATTGTTCGATTACATGGAGTGCCATCTAGCATAGTTTCTGACAAAGACCCAAGATTTACATCTAAGTTCTGGAGAGCTTTACAGAGAGCTTTAGAAATAGAACTGAATCTTAGTACAGCTCATTATCCTCAAATAGATGGCCAATCTGAGAGGACTATTCAGATTTTAGAGGACATGCTTCGCTCTTGTACACTGGATTTTGGTGGGAGCTGGGATGATCATCTGTCATTGGTGGAGTTTTCTTATAACAACAGCTACCAAACCAGTCTTGGCATGGCTCCGTATGAAGTATTATATGGGAAACCATGTAGATTACCTTTATGTTAGGCTGATGCAGAGGAACGTATTATTCTTGGGCCAGAATTGATACAAGAGACTACTGAGAAGATCAATAAGATTCAGGAAAGACTCAAGGTTATGCAGAGTCGTTAGAAAAGCTATGCGGACTCAAAAAGACGCGAAGTAGAGTTCGAAGTTGGAGATAAAGTGTTCTTAAAAGTGACGCCAAGGCGTGGAATTACTAGATTTGGGCTTAAAGGCAAATTGGCTCCAAGGTATATTGGACCATTTGACAATACTGCTAGAATTGGACCCGTAGCGTATCGCTTGGATTTGCCACCGCAATTGGGCCAAGTGCACAATGTTTTTCATGTCCCAATGCTCAGGAAATATGTGCCTGATCTGTCGTATGTTATTCAGTATATGGATATGCCATTACAAGAGAATGTAACATATGAGGAACAACCAGTTCGGATACTGGAAAGAGAGCTCAAAGTGCTTCAAAGAAGAGAGATACCACTTGTCAAGGTACTCTGGCAACATCACAAGGAAGATAAAGCCACTTGGGAGCTAGAAACAGAGATGTATGAGAAATATCCCCATCTGTTTAATTTTCAACTTGAAGTTGTACTTTGAACCCTTGTGTTGTATTTGAATTTCGGGACAAAATTCCTTTAAGGGGGAGAGGATGTAAAATCTGGGTAGTTACAAGGGTAAAGAGGACTTTTTGTTGAGAATGGCAAACTTGTAATTATGATATTTTCGAATTTTTTTATTCAAAATATCTGAAATTAATGAGGTCTACAGTATTTTCGTTTTACTATTTAATCCCTCAAAATACTCATCTTCATCCCCAAGATCCTCAGCCAAAAACGCAAATCAACCACCTCTGCTACTGTTCACGCACGGCCTCCACCGCAGCTTCTCCGGCCAGACGCGCCCGACCGCCGTGCCCAGCAGATGCCGACGAAGCAGTGCCAACCATCCTCGCCTCAAACTACCGCGTGTCACCGGAAATACGGGCTGCTGAAAATCGCATCAACCGATCGGAAAAATGCTCGCCGTTCCTCCATCCGACGTCCAATCGACTTGATTCCGGTGCCATTCGACTCGTCTCGCCGCCACCTTTCATTTCGACCACTCTCGTCGCCTAACTCGCCTCTGGTGAGAACCTCGTCACTGTAGCAATTTATTAATATTTTAATGCAGTGGCATTTTCGTAATTATTCGAAATCTAGCTTATTTTTCTGGGAAAATTGTACCATGTGATAGAGGAGGTTGAAACAAGAAAAATTTTAGTCTTGAAGTGTAAAAACATTAACCGGAAGCTCGTTAATTTTCGAAACAAGAAAACGCGGTATTTTTCTAATTATTTTCCAAAAGTGATATTTTTGTTATTTTCGGATTATTGAGCCCATTTAGAGCTAGAGACCTCGAAATTGAATTCCGATTTCGAATTTTGACTCAGTGAGGTTGGGAGATAAAAATTGATATAAAATATCATTATTTTTGGAAATAGCACAAAAATCGAGAAAAAGCTCGTGAAATGCACCGTTTTGCGTGCCACGGATCGGTCCCGCACCAGGACCCGTTTTCGACGAACTTAGTATCTAACCCTACGTTTTTAGGTATTCTGAATTCAGTGGTGACCTACGTTTCTTAATTTGAGGCTCCGTTTGAAAAGTCAACTTTTCAAGTACACGTAACGGGAACCGAAAACGACCATCTGAACGACCAGTCGATCAACAGAGGATATTTCTAGCGTCATTAGCTCAGTATTACTACTAGTTCGAGATAGGAGATTCAATTACCTTATTTTCTATTATCTTCATAAAAATTAGAATGTGTTGTGAAAAGTGAAATTTCATGAATTTAATTATTTAAATTGTTTTGAATAATTATTTTTGTGAATTGTGGATTTGTGAAATGTTGTAGACTACTCTGGGTATTTCACGTATGATTTGGTACAAGTTTTACACTTGAGATTTTATTAAACCGTTGGAAATGTACTTTTGGATTTTAAGTACAAAATAGATTTTTTAATTGAAAACCAGAGTACGTCTAGAATGTTAAACCACTGTATGGTTGTTTGAGACTCCACATATTGCACATTCCATAGGATTACGCATGAGAGTCATCTTAGGCATCGCAGTGTTGTAGTAGGTGAACCTGCGCAGGGTTTGTTTTCTGACTATCTCCACTCGGTAGGTGTAGGCATTCGGTGCCCCTCCGGTTCGGTAGGATTAGACACATGGGTGTCCATCCGGTTTTCAGAGATAGATGTCAGGCAGAGAGCACTCGATACATGTAGTATGAGTTGCTCTGGTTGTGATGAGAGGATGAGAACTCATGTGATGTGTTGATTTATGTGATGTGCATTATGCCTGTTTTACTTATGATTTTATATCTGTCTGATCTGGATATTTGATTTTAGTTTGAGCACGATTTCCTATAAAGGTTTTCAATATATGTTTTGAATGCTCTATATTTAAAATGCTTTCCAGAACTATTAACCATGCAGGTGATTTGAGAATCATTAAAAAGGTTTTCCCAAAAAAGGTAATTGGGTAACCTACTGGGCATTTTATGCTCACCCCCCCTACTTTCTCCACAGGTGGTGTCCAGTGTGACATTGGTGATCAGCAAGCGGATTAAGAGGCTATCATATATATGTAGTTTGTAACTTGGTNAACTAATTATGCCAAACTAGTTTGACGTTGTGGTGTGAATGATGATGCGTGATCAACTATTTGAATTTGGATTTTCTAATAATTATTCAGTCAATATTTAATGGTGACTATGAACTGTGGGGTAGGCTCACTGGTTGGAATCCCATTTGTCTTTCTTAATTGTACTATTTTAAAAATATTAAATTTTTTCAATTCAAGTGAAATTTCCCTTCTGCCACTACCCTAAGGTCTGGGTCGTGACAGTTTTTTTATTTTTTTTTATTTTTTTTTATTTTCTGCCAACACGGTTAAATGGGGTTCAAATAATTTGTTTAATTCCCATAATACCCTTAATTGAACATGTGCGAAGCACGTGTGATTTGCAGGTGGAGAATTTCCATAAGCCCAATAGTATATGCAACCATTTATGAGTGGGCCCATTAAAATTTTTAGACCAATTGGAGCTCAGATTTTAGTCTCTCATCATGAGAGAAAAAAATGGGCTCTTATTATAAATTTTTCCATAAAATATTTCATATTTTAATAATACAGAAAAACGTAGTTGAGTTCAGATATCAAGCAATAATACAAAAAAGCGAAAAGAAAAAAGAGTAAATTTAACTGTCCTTCAAAATTATTGGCCAATGTGGAATGGCTATTGTTAAGAGAACTGGTGGGGGCTTTCCATTGTGTCAAAGTTTATTAATTAATTGATGTCTTTTAGAAATTAATGATCGTATAGCTGGTGGTCAAGTCAAGTGCTAACTATTAATCCGAAGTCTAACCTTCTTTTTGTCAATACATGGGTTCCACTTAATTAACATGAGTGTCAGCTCAAATATTTATTGGAAAGTAATTGAATGAAGAATACATTTTCTTTAAGCATAATTGTATTCGAGATTTTTAAATTAACTTCCAAAAATGAAAACAAGCCATCAACGGGCCTAATTGTCTTTACCGATTATTTCAGTTTTTACCTAGTATGTGTATTAATGATTGTAGAAATATGATGACTCATCTGGTTTTTAATTTTTAAAATTTTCCATCTGAATACTATATTGTGTGTCACGCAACTCCATGAATTGGTTATTTTATGGTGACTGGTGAGATACGGTGGGAGTCTATATAAGCAGTGAATGGAAATTATGTAGAGACTTTATTTTTATATATACTAAGCTAGTAGTAGCCTATGCAATATATGCGTAAGCTAATTGAAAATATATAGCAGCTACCCACATAACGTAATCTAATGAAAAGCAAATTATAAAGAAAAGGACTTTTGCTTGAATCATTTTATGAGATGCACAATCAAATTAATTATATGATAGGTCACATACAAATTGGCTGCCGTTTAGTCTCTATTAATATTACTACTTTAAAGTGTTTATTTGCTCTTCATGTACACTTGTACGAAAGTACATAAAATTATTGCGATTGTGTTGTAGGATTGATTAAATCGAGGAGCAGAGAATGAGAACAGTATCAAAATATTAATACAATTTCTACATTTTTTTTTCAAATACAATTTCTGCTTTCAATTTGTACACATTATTAATAATAGATCTGATCCCACTCAATGTTTACAGTGCATATACCTATTGACTCTATTACCTTGCAATGCATAAAGAACCAAAGATATATACTATTATCCAAATCCAGACGTTGTTTACTGATCTTCGGGACGGCCAATGCATAAGCCATATATTTTACATTAATAGTAGTTTTATATCCTTTTTTATACCATATGCTTAATTAATTATTATGTGTTTTTGCTGAATTTCATGTTGAAAGTATTATCTCGAGTGATTTATCTGAATTAATAACTATAAGCTCTCTACATTATTCTTACTATTAAATCTCACATGTAAAAAACTCAACAATATTAGGTTAACGAATTTCATAAAAAGGTGCGTAAAAAGAATCATATGTATATAATGATCTTATATTTCACATTAATTCTAATTAGCCTTAAATTCAAGCCAATGTTTTTTTATTTTTTTGGGAATTAAAAAGGTAAAAGATTTGAACCTTAAACCTCGACATTAGCGATGACGTATAATTACAATCAGACTAAAATATGCGACTTCTAAAACACTACAATAATATTCTACTTATATGTAGTTCTTATTTCACTTTTGTTTAGAGAAAAACTTTTCATCCACGTGGACTAGCACAACGTCGACGGCTAGGGCATCCATTAAAAAGGGTCATTTAAGAGCTTGTTGGACCATGGACACTGCCAGAGCTGGCAATGATCAAGTAGTATTTAAGATGGTGTCCCCATTGTCCTTCCCCACCCAATGTGAATCTTGGATCCAAAACATAGTAGCCTCTCCACGCACAATATTTTCCCGCCTCTATTAATATCCATTTTATCTTTTTTTTATCTGGTTTATTATGGTTAGTTCCACACACAACAAAAAAAATAAAAATAAAAATAAAAAGGAGGTCCCTATTATCTTTTGTCCTTTACTGGAGTACCAAATCATTCAAGATAGATACCATTTCACAAGCATAGAGCCCACCTCATTAAATATTCCTTTCTCGCTCAATTTGGTTTATATTTATCAAATACTAAACTACCCTTCCACAATTTTCACACAAAAAGAAAATAAATATATAAAAGCTTTGATTTCCAGGTTTAAGCACAGCCTTAATTAAGTCACTATCACCACCATGAAATGTCTACGTACCTCCACTGGCTGGGTAAGCTTTAATTTGGATCTGATTTTGGTGATAAGACTTTAGTCTAGTTGAGCCGGCCCACCATTTTACGTGGGTACCCACCATCCAGTCTATTGAGATTAATTGTAGATTGTACATAGTATTTCTGATAATATGTGTGATAAATATAGTTAGAGAGAAAGAAAGAAAGAAGATATACGTAGAAATTCGACAATGACCCAAATCACTAATTATGAACACGGTGGAGGGTATTAGGTGTATTTTGCTCTGTCTATTTAATAATAAGAAAGTGGCTCTCTTAATATCATATAGGCCACTGTTATTTTAACATCCTTTTTTGTGATTATATTATTAAAAAGGCCAATTAAATATTTTCTTCTTTGTTTATTCTATTTCGGATTGGAGCTGTTGATGGTAAATGCACATTATTTTGTTGCAGTTTGAGTCGACTCATTCACACTTGTATGCACTATTGATCATATATACTGATATTTGAAATTTAATTCATGAAAAAAGGCACACACCTGGAAATTATTTGAGTTTCATTTTGTTTGATATATACATTCGTAAGTCTGGAAATGGAAAGTCTATTATTTTGACAAAGTGGGTTAGCTCAAGTGGTAAAAATACCTATTACTTAGGATCTCAGTACTAAATTCGAGTCACACCGGGGTACGTATAAAAACCTATTATCTCTAATAGAGTAGGGTGGGATTGGATAATAATAGGTATTTTTCTTTACTTTATAATAAGTGTAGGTTATTAGTTAAGTCCTACTTAAAAAAAAAAAAAAGTTTGGAAATGAGAATGTTGGAAAAGTATATGTACTATCAAATCCCAGTCATTTAATTATACGCTGGAAATAAATGAGAGCTAAAACACATATAAACACAAAGAATATCAACCATCTATTCATCATTTAAACACATATTATATATACTATAAAATGAATCAAATTCATTGGTGAAAACTTAATTATCATATATATATATCTATATATCCCAACCAAACTTAATTACCATAATATAGGGTGAGTTTTCAATGGGTATTTTTGTTTTTGCTTCATGGATGGGTAAGTTTGACTAATTTGGAAATAAACCTACAATAACAAGTCATCTCATTAATTATATTAATTTCTAATTCTTTTTTATTTATTTCATTTTTGAAAATTTAATTTAAAGTTTAATTTTTTAATTACTTTTAATTTAAAACTATATGTAATTGTACCTTCAATATTTCATAAAATTTCTTTTTTACTGTATGAAAGGTAAAATCCAAGGTAGTATAATTTCCATATATGAATAAGTTGTTTTCTTAAATAAAAATAAATAAATAAAACAACTATATTGAAAGAATTTTTGTTTGAAAAAAAAATTATGCCTGAAACAACTTAAAATTTATACATCTTTTGTTTTGTTTTTTTTTTCAACAAATAAGATAGTTGAGAGTGATTTGAGATTATTAATTATTTTTTACTAGTTTCATTTTCTTATAAAAATAAAAAAATAAAAAAAATTGACCTACTCATCAGGTTACCCATCTTTTTTGTTTTAAATAATTTTCTATATTTATATATGTATTAATTATAATAATTTTTTAAAGTAAATCTACGAATATTATTTTAGTCATTAGATTAAAATTTAATGACCCAAATTAAAGTACCCATTCATAAAGTAAAAACAAAAATCTCCATTGAAACATTACCCATATATATATATCCCAACTATAGTTAACATAGTATACAACAATACCCTACGATTTCCTTGCCGCAAAGTGAAAACTTGGTTAATTTGAAAACTGAAAAAAATGCTACATGCATTATTAATAATTCAATGGTGTTTAAGCCAATTAAAGTGGAGATGAGCATTTATCACATGTCAACCTCTGATAATGAGAGTTCAAGCGAAAAAAAAAAACCTCTGATAATGAGAGTATATATAGATGTCGTATATATTATCATGATGTATTAATAATCAAGCTAACTTGTCTATATAAACATGTGTTTAATTAGTTTTATCACTATATGAATAGCACATCTAGCTAGCTAGTGTCGTCAAATGAAGTGTAGTGTACTCACTCTACTTGGATATTCTGCGGATCGATGTTTAAGGGAAACTTTCAATCAATCAAAGAACCGAATAGATCATGTTTATAATGATGAAAATTATGTATGCATAAAGCATTAGTGTTTTTTCTAACAACTAGCCATGAAATATCCGGTGGAAAATTGGAATTCGGTATAGCCACATTACCATTAATGTCGCTTTAATTTAATACGCGGGAAAAAGTGATACCAAAATATATATTCATTTGCTTGTCACTGTACATATTCATGTATATATAAATACATATATAATATCGCAACACTAGCTGTCTTGATTAACAATATTTTCCTCCTTTTTAAAAATTAAATAAATACTAACTCTGGCTACTTAATAGGTGCACGAAATGAGATGCAAAACCACTCAGTGCCTCTGGCCGCTTCACCGGTATATATATACATATGTGTGTACAATATATGTTAAATGTATAACGATCCTATATATATAGATTGCCAATCCAGTATATATATATGCATAAGTATCAATTGAGCCAATGAAAAAAA
>JXTC01000039.1:1154890-1166003 GCA_002914845.1 Trema orientale | reverse complement strand
CAGTACAATGGTAATTAATTTAGTCAAAAGTAAGAATAAAATGCTTGGACTTGAAACAACAAATTCCAACATTATGCCTCTGTTTGTTTGCATGCTCTTCACTGAGTTCACTCAAATACTAAAAATATTCTTCTAAGTTTGAAAATAAAGCCTAGTGACTTAATTTCAAGCACATGAAAACGAAAAGGAGAGGAGGAAAATCAACACTAAATGCGTGAAGATAAGGGTCGAATTCAACGTGTCACTTTCTTTTCAAGTCGGTTTCAAACATGTTAAAGAACACAACGTAATTTATCATGGAAAATAATACTTGCTTTCATTTTCGTTTTCTTCAATCTCTCCACTCTAGCTCTAGTTTGTCGGTAGATTTTTTTATCCACCTTTCTTTAAAAGGATTTACTATTACTCTAGAAATTTATATGCAGACAAATCAGCTTCTCAAGGCAAACTTTTTTGACTTTCGTGACTGATCCCATAATCTGCACAGAGATTGTGTAACATACTAAAAGAAAAATAAAACATATACTTATATATAAATATATGCGCATCATGCTATATTTTATACAAAAGTATCACACTAATACAAGAAGTTAGGTCTGTTCAGACATGCACATGTTGTGTAGGCATGAGTCCCGCAGTGCCACACCAAAATACATTTGCATTTGTCTCTCTCACTAAAATAAACACAAAAACATACGTATAAACGGAGACACAAACATTCAGAATATATGGAAGCTAGTGCCTTGTGCATCATGCAACCATGTCATGATTTCATTTTCAAATTTTTAGTGACCTAAGCAGCCAGTAGATATATTTGTCTCAAAGATATATGTATCTTAGAGGTGGCAAAACGGGCTGGGTTGCCCGCGGTCCGTAATTATGGCCTGCAGGCCAGCCCGGTCAGCTAAAAATATTTTCTTTTGTTTTTTTTTTTTAAGTTTTTAAATAAATTTAAATATAAAATTTTTTTCTAATACTTATAAATACACATTC
Organism: Trema orientale; assembly: GCA_002914845.1. NCBI lineage: Eukaryota > Viridiplantae > Streptophyta > Magnoliopsida > Rosales > Cannabaceae > Trema > Trema orientale. The sequence goes on along the minus strand of JXTC01000039.1, from coordinate 1,165,010 downwards.
TCTCACTTTTTTCTTCACACTTTCAAATTTCAATCTAATTCTAAATAATTTTTTTAAGATTTTTGTTTTAAACATTTTTTTATAACTATTCAACTTATATACTTTTGGCTTATTTAATTATTTAAAAAAATTTATCAATAGAAAAAAAATATATACAGCTAATATTTTTAATATACAATTAATTATTTAATTTTTTAATATTTTTAACTAATTATACAACTAATAATTTTATTTTTTCTAATTTTCTTAAATTTGGGCCAAGAACGGGCCGATACGGGCCTGCCCATTTTGGTCCGTTCCGGACCCAGCCCGCCTAGGAGCCCGGGCTGGCCTACGGACTGGGTCGGACTCAATTTTTAAAATTCTGGGCTAGGCCGGCCCATTTTCCCTCCCAAGTCCGGTTTGGGCGGACCGGGTCCCCGCTCATTTTATCACCTCTAATGTATTTTATACACGTAAAATAGAAAAAAGAAAGAAGAAAACCAAAATTAACTGTTCTTTTCCCTAATAAATGAAAGGATCGTGGAGCCAGGCTGTGTTGAAAGCTGTGGTGTGGAGCAATGGTGAAACTTTGGCCACGATTTGATGCCAAAGATCCAACCTTAAATTATGTGTTCACTCTNTTTTATCCTCATTTTTGCACATGAACATTTATTTCAGTGAATACACTTCACATGGGTCTTAAAGAGAATGCACCGCAGCCAACCGTGCACATTCAATGAGCTCCTCACCTTGTGGTTCATAAACGAACATTATACTGAGATAAAAGACATCACACATAATAGAAGTTGACCACAACAGCATCATGTGTACCAACTCTTGTTCTGGTCTCATTTATCTTGTGAGTCCAGCATAGTGAAGAAAAGGGGTGATAAATAGTCTAACAATAAAGTTGGAATTAATAGTTTGAATAAACTTCTGACTTACATGACCAATATTCTTGGAGAAAAAAGCTTAAGTCATAGCCGTATTGGATTACATGTTTATGTTTTGGAAGCACTAAACTCTAATCAGAAAACAGACGCCAAGCGCAAGTTTATTGTATTATTATTACACATTTACAGAGCAGAAAATATAGAATAATGAATTTTATATGGTCTAAACAGAAGCGGTTATCTGTTATTGCCTCATTGGTATAGAGTACTCCATAGTCCATACTATTCGAGTTTCACTCTCCTAACTAAAGAAATGCATTAGACTCATGCATGATAATATATCTACCAAAAGAAACTTATGACATTTATGACAAAGACAGATTGAGTCCCTAGTGGAGAAACTGCAGATGAATCACAAAGGAAATCCCCTTCATTATCTTTAGTTGGGATTTTAACAAACTTAGAAATTTGATAACAGCTTTGCATCTGATAGGTGTACTACGAGGTAACAGAGGATTTGATAAATATTAAGTAGGAAATTGGAAATATCTTTGAACTTATCTTTGTCAAAAAATGCACCCAACCGCAAGTTGAAGTATATTGATGGTTTGTCCAAAGGAATTGCCGTAGTGGCATTCTATCTGGCATTAAAATTTCAGATTGAACTTCGATAAATGATCATGGGTTCCACTGCACAGCACACATGGACCTCACTCTTACTTGTTACAAAACAGAACTAGTTTATAGATAAAATAAATGTACAGGAATATAATGAAGGCCTCAACATTTTTACCAATCCTTTATAATATTGAACTCACAACTATACTGAAATGCAACTGACAATAAGATCAAGCATATTTATGGAGCATCGGAAGGAAAAGAGAAAATGAGTTTGGCCATGAAATTTCTGTAATAATAATACTGTAATGTGATAAATGGGAAAGGGTTCCACTGTCCAGTACATTTAAACCTTACTTTTTAAACAGTTGCCCAGAGAAACAGGCAGCATTCGCATTCTGACAATTGTTCAAACTTCAACCAACTAATTAATACTCCAATTTCCACACTATTTCAAGGTTTCACTTTACGAGTTCTTTGAATTATATTTCACAACCTGCTTTCTTGAAAAGCAACTTGAATTGTTTTATTGAGTGGTATTCTTAAGAAGCACCATATCAAATGGAAAACGAAGAAGGCAACATACAAGGCAAAAAGTCAATGTTTTGTCTACTCACATAAGACACTTCAGATTTCAAAACCAAAGTGTAATGTGTCCCACAAAAAACTTGTAGGACCTATCTTTGAAGGGCCAAAGTTGTTATAAAAGTGCCCACGACAATACTTATGTCGTTCAAGGAAAATGGCAGCGGACATATCATATTTGCATATAACTTGAAAGAGAATAAACTCCAATACTGATTTCTGCACAATTGTATTTGGCCATCAATAAGCAATGATCACTGATGATAAGACCTTGATACTTGGCGAAATTCAGTGCTTTTCTCCTAACAGTCTTAACTCTTAAATGTTAAATAAGAACTTACATTACAACTTCAAATTTCATTTTTATCGGCTTAGAAAGAGATAACCTTTGCAAAAATAAGTTTGAATAAAAAGTTCAAAATTTTTATACAAAGGAAACCAAAACACTAAAATCAAACTGTTATAGGAGGAAAATAAGAAATGCAACCAAACCCATGGTGTCCCATTTTCTTGGTGTGAATTGTGCAACAAAAGGATTTCACTAGTAAAGATTAACTAATCAACATATGAGGGCATTACAGGCAGCATAAATATTTTCCAACTTAAGCTGCAAAGCGGATCCCAACATTGTTATTGCACTTTGAAATTAGGCAAACTGATCACTCAAGGTCACAGAGCCTTAGTACTAGTGCAAGCATCAAATCTAGTAAGCTCACACTCCACAGGATTCGGGACTATGAGCAAGTCCAGCCATATGGGCCTTGTTTATTATTAATACCCCAAGTGGGTCTCGTATTACACTAGCAACAGTAGCATGAAACTTGGAAATTAGCAACATTTTATTTTTATTTATAAAAAAAAAAAAAGATTTTCTTCAATTTTAAAACCCAACAAAAATGAGAAGCAAATGGAAATGGGCAAATAAGTTACTTCACTTACTTTGGAGTCATTTTGGTTTATAGTTATTCGTGTTTTACATTAGCTAGTTATGTAAACAGAATACATCAAGAAAAACTAAAATGTGGGTGATGGACAAGGAAGAGTGAAAAGGGTTTCTATAAGATTCATTACTAAGAATATACTAAGGAAAAATAAATGCTAATAGTAATAGCGTGTTAATAGAAATACATTCGGATTCAGCAATAAAAATCAAAATGAAAAGGAAATAGATTCAATTAGAAAGGATACCTGCTATATAGTTTAGAGAACCCTAATTCTAGCCACCATTAAGCGTGAATCAGTTCCCGGATTTATATAGAATAGCGACTTAGAAGACCATGTCGTATTAGGGTTTACTACAATACACACACACCAGAGCCAGAGTTTTCCATTAAACAGCAACGAGTTGGACAAGAAAAGCCGAAATTGGAGTACGAGTTTCAAAACTCGGAAGCCCAAGCCCACGTAAAAATGTCCATATCTTTCTAGTCCAAATGCCGTTGGGAAATGGACCTAACCTACCTCACTTGCCGTGTTTTCGGCCCAAATGACTTTTCTAGGAGACAGTAGGAGTAGGTTTAGGTAAGATTAATTATAAAGAATATAGTTTGAAAGAAATAGAAATATATTCAGCCGTTCATATTCATTTTCATATTTCAAAAAAAAAAAAAATCAAAATGAATATGAAAATGATTTTATTTTGTAGAACACCTGCTATATAGTTTGTATCAGTTTGAAGAAAATGAATATACATTGATTTTATTTTATTTTGGTCAATATTTCTAGCCAACATTAAGCTTGAAGCAGTTCCAGGATTGTAGGATTTACGACGTACATTGAGTTGGGAAAAGGACGTGGATAAGAGTAATTTGGGGCCTAAATGACCTTTTTGATGATTCTTTTTTAAATATAGATAATAATAAAAATATCCCTGAGTTTTGATGAAATGCTTAATATATCTCTTTAGTTTTCGTAAATTATAAAAACATCTTATTTGATTAGTAAATTAATACAAATTTTATCTCGATAACTTATTAGGTCAAAATTAAATCAACCAAATGATTGTAAGGTATATTGCCGGACGTTGACGGAAAATTGAGTTTGAGTTCAAGAGTGCCTCTATGCCACAATCGTATTTTGTTGGCTTTATCAATCTTCGTTTTTTTTTTTAATTCACTTATTACCCCAAACAGGACTTGATGATAGTTTTATTAGGAGGACATGCGTCTAGTTAATATCATTGAGACAACAAATTAAGACAGAGATCTCATGCCATGAACTGCATAGATGATAGAGTATAATATCTTATGTAACTCCAATTATTGACTAATTGCTGGTTGGCTTAAGCATATCGTATTCAGATCAGAACATTAAACTTATTGTAAGTTTTTCAAATTAAGGTTATCCCACTTAATATTTTGTATGTCATCTCTTGGTATGAAAAGATAATATTTGTAGCATTACTTTTCATTTTCTCTTTAAAGCATATAAGATGTCACAAATGGAAACAAAAACTATACATAAAAGCAGAGCTGTCAGCCGTGGACACTTTAAATAGAATGTATGGCTACCTATAAAAAAAACATTAGAAAATGGACCATGTAGATCCACTTCCCTTAAAAAAAAATACATACATTATTGCCCTAAGCCATTATTCATGCTAGAAACCAATATTAGAGCCCCAGCTACAAAATAATTTAGGACTCTTTTAGTATATGATTTGAATCTTATACCAAACGCGCTCATAATTTTACTTATCAACTAAAAAAAGGAAAAATAACAAGTGGGGTTGGAAGAGTTTGCATGAAGGGACTCATTTCTAAAACAAAATGTAAAATAAAAAGCAAGAAATTTAAAACAAATAACTAGAAAATAGGCTGAAAATCAAAGAACTGTTCTTTGATGATTTCTGGCTTGTACTTCTTCTGGACTCCAGAGTTATATGTACATACCATATAGACAACCATAAGCCACTTGGTCGGCTGGTCCTCTAATGTCCAAATCCTTATTCCTTAATGGGTGCCTTGTGCAATGCATTTCTGTAGGAAATAATAACATGCAATATATAAAGTTACAAACGAATATAACAAACTTTTATATTAAATTTTAAGACAAATATAAAGTTACCAAAAGTTCGTTCCAAACTTCAACAAAATTTTGGCAGCACTTTAACAAGTATTCCTGTAAAACAAAAGATTGTTAACAGTCGAGGCTTGTGTACCACATAGAGTCCTTAAAACTGATTCGCTCCCTCCACCAGAATACTTTAGGATTCTGCAAGCGACAGTTTCCCAGGGTACAACGACTAAAAGTAGCAGGTGAAGAACTAACACCTCTACTCTTATGAACTGGAAACTTAACTCGTAGAACTCTTCTCACTCAAGGATTTCTAGAACTAAATTATCAGAAACAACCAGAACTAGAACTAGAAACTAAACGCTAAAATACTCAAAAGAAAGTAAGCTGTTAGGAGAGAATAGGAGGGGAAAAGAGAAGCTGAGAGCTTTTTCGTGTGTTTCATAGAGGTAGTGAGGGTCTGCTTATATAGTAGGCAAAAATAATAGTTACAAAAACCAACATAAATGCTCTATAATACCAATAAAGTGGCTGTTACTCACCAGCCAATACTCTATCCTTTGCTGGTAAAAATTGAACGTTTTTAAATAATAAAAAATGGCAGTTTCTGAACCAATAGCCATGCCTTCTTTTATTGCCATGTTTTTTCAGTCTCAAATGTTCTTCTAGAAGCAGCAAAATAGAAAAAATAGAGGGAAAAATAAACCTGACCGCAGCAAAAAGTTGGCTTTACAAGAGTCTAAGATTTTGGGTCGACATTCATGTCCGCAGATGCGGGCACACACGAGCCCATACAAACCAGGGCCCACGCCTAGATGATTTGCACCCCCCCTATACGCGCCTGTTTCTCATTCACCTAAGCTCCAATTTGGACACATGATATATCAATTTAATCTACTCATAAAGTAGAATAAGATTATGCCAAGACCTTGTACTTTCACAAAGTGAGTCCCACTCTAATTTATGCTCTAAATTGGCTAATAAAAATAGAATTACAATTTTAATTTTGGCTTTACTACATACATGAGCTCTCAAGCCCACTTAAGCCCAAACTACCATTTCAAAAAAAAAAAAAATAGTCCACTTTCTAACAATTCTCAGAGGATCCCTTATATCCTATTTTTATTGCATATTTATAGGTAAATTTTCTTTTCCCTCCTATTTGTCACGCATTTAATCATCATAACTAATAAAACTATTATTAAAGTCTCAAATTTGTAATAATAATAATAATATGTTGAGGTATTAAGTTCAATTCTCACCTCAATTGTCAAAAAAAAAAAAAACAATAATATGTGTGTCATTACTAGTGATAGTTGCATGAAAATCTAAAAAAGGCTATAATAGCACATTTGGTCCCTCTTGACTATATGAGTAAATTAATTATTTTAGAAGTCATTATACGCCACTAGTTAAGTAGTTTAGTATCACAAGATCTTACACCATGAGAATATCTTGACGTTAATAGAAAAATAAAAAATAAACTTAATTCAATTCTTTCTCAATTCTCTTCTTTGTGTTGAAATCTCTATACATTATCGGCCTACCATATAGGAAATAATATTTAATAGAAATATTAAAAACTTCATGAAAATTTAGGCGGTCAAACTGACCACCAAAAACAATTTGCCTTTAAATAAGGTACTGCATTTTATTTAAAGTGGCGACTTGGTGGCAACAAGTCGCTGCTTTTGGCCATCGGTTTCTATACTTAGAAATCGTCATTCTTCTTTCTCATTTTCTCCTATTCGCATCTCTCTCTCTCTCTCTATATCTAACTATCTATCTATCTATCTATCTCTCTCTCTCTCTCTCTCTCTCTCTGATTCCACTGCCTCTCTCTCCGAATTTTTATTTGGTAATTATGTTTTTCTATTTCTTTCTTTTTCTCTCTCTCTCTCTCTCTCTGATTCCACTGCCTCTCTCTCCGAATTTTTATTTGGTAATTATGTTTTTCTATTTCTTTCTTTTTCTCTCTCTCTTTCTTGGTTGTTGATATTGTGGTGTGTTTTTTTTTTTTCCAGCCGCCATCGGCCTCCACTACCGCCACTGCCATCGTGAGCCTCTGCCACCATTACCCTCCTCTACCTTGATTATTATTATAGTACCCAACACCATATAATTTATCAAATTGTTGTAAAACCGATTATTATTTTACTTTAAATGAATCTTATATAAAACTTAATCTATTAATTATAATCACCTTGATAATTTATATGATGTTGCGAATAATATGTAGTATTAGTGTCATATTTTGATTACATTTGTTATATTCGTTGGTGTGAATTTTGGTCCTTGATCAAACGCACGTCATGTGCCTTCAAGTAGTTTTTCTCGAAGGATATTAAAACCCATATTTGATATAAGTATGGTCTGTACAACCTTGAATAAGGTTGTAGATAAATTTTTCACTAGATCATGATGTTGGTACTGGTGTGGTACTTGCTAAATCTACTTCATAAATAATGTTAGTAAAGTACTTAATGAAGTATTGAAATGAACAGTGGATAAGTAGTAACAGTACTATGCATTCTTGAGAAATAGCGAGAGGGTAAATGAAGTGAGGAAAAAATAACAAGGAGACAAATATGGTTTAGAAAATTATAACAATTTGCCTTATGTGTAATGCATAAGGTACTATTTATAGTGGCATTGTAGTCCCAAATATTATAGTTAATGGCCACGTGTCCTCTAAGAAGATGGAAAAGAATCTCATCTATCCACTTTACGAATAATGAGTAGGTGATTGGACTAGGTGTCAGCCTCTCTTTAGCTTGTGCCGTCTTTTGTGTGTTGGAGCAATGGGACTATGCTTACTACGTGGTCGGAACTCTGCTTCTTGTCAAGTGTTCAGCCCAGGTTTTCAGCTCGTAATTGCTGGCGGTCTTTGGGCATGAGTTTTTGGGTTATCCGAGCAGGTCATACCATCCGACCAGAACTTGATCTCCCGTCATAGGATCTTGGGCCGTCTCACACTATCCGACCAGGTTTCCGGCTTTCTAGAAGCTATGTGGCTCATAATGAATTTAGTATCATTTTGAGTGTTGGCTATGACATTTCGTTTCGGATCTTCTTAAAGAACACGTGTCATATTTAGATTGGCAGAAGAAAATACCCACAACAATATTTATATAGTAGTTTATTTTACATGTTGTAGCATAATCAATATGTGCACAGTGCACTAGTGATAATGACACTGTATAATTTCCTGAAGTTTTACTACTTTACCATTGAAATTGTGGCCTGGTGCGCTCCAAATTCAATGGCAGCATCTGCAAATAGGTAAAGACGTGTTTGTGGAGAAAAGATTTGATCATACTTCCGCGTTTTTATAATTATATGCCATTTTAATCAATACGCGACCAACCGACCAATATTTTAGAGTTCTATATAAGATAAGACTGGTCAATACCCATTAAAGAAACCAGTTTTCCTTTTTCCCATAAAGAAATAAAAATAAAAAGCCACAAGTTGCAAACTTTATTTATACAGTGTATCTTTATGACGTGGTTCTAGGAAGGTAGGCTTTAAACATACCATACTTCGAATATCTTGTTAAGTTAATTGTGATTTCCCCGTAAGGCCATAACACAAAATATCTTAAAAAAGTGGCCAAATGGATAAAGACCAAAAGAATAAGGATTGGAAATTGAATTTATTTGATTGGTAGATCTATTACTATCAAGCTATGGGCGTCTCATTTAGTGACAAATCAGCAAGTTGTAAACCCCCAGTTGATAAGGCCGTAACACACACAATTGGATTTTATTTATTATTATTTTTTTATAGTGCCCTGCTATAGGGCATCAATAATGCCCAGCACTACAATGACATGTCTGTCTTGAATTATAATTATGATTAGCCAGTGACAGACTAACACATCATTGTAGTGCTGGGCATCACTGGTGCCCCATAACATTATTATTTTTTAAAACAAACAATTTGGCTTCATTAATTATGTGTGACTAACTTTTTTGCTCAAGCATCTTTTTTATGCAAAGGTTTTGGAATTTCTTGCCCAATGTTTTATGACCGAGGTAGGTATATACGCCAATACAAGTCATTTTCTTGTTGACAAATTTGTAAAAGAACTACCAATAAGGGCAAAGTTAAATAAAATTAGACCCCTTTCAAATTATAACTCGTGTTATAGCTATTTTCTAAGATTACTTCGTGTTTTTTATGTCAACCTTTTTTTTCTCCTAAAATAAAGAATATTTAAAGTGTTAAATTGAAGGATTATTATCAATTCTGACTTTTTTTTTAAAGTCATTTACAAAACTATAATTATCATTTAATAAAAATTTTGAAATTCTAAAATTATTTCCAACTCGATCTCGGTAGAAAATTTTCAACCATATCCAAAAAGACAAAAGTGAAAGTGGTAGTGTTGGGAAGACGACTGACTATGTTTGACCAAGGTTAAGCTAAAAGTCGAACATTGGTTGAAACGGTCAAAAATTGGTGGCCTTGGTGGCCAGACAAGTTTGAATAAGGTCGAAATTTTTCAAGGCTAACTAATTATTTGACTATTTTTTGGCCCAGAACTCAATGTATGACTAAGTTCAAAAATTTATAACTAAATATTTGACTCACTTAATGACAAAAATAGAAATATAATATATTCCACAACTGAAACTTTAAAATAAGTGAACATTTAGCTATAACTTTTAAAATATAGATATCTACTTAAAACAATTTAGAAAATTGGTCATCCACCTAGTTTTGTCAATTTTCTATGCCCAGTCAAGTGTCTTCAAATAGGTAATCAACATAGAAAAGGAAACAAGCTTCAGAATGGAGATCGAGTAATCCCTTTGTTTAATTGGAGATGTTACCTGATTATATATTGTTACTCGAAATTGTATTTTCTGATTATATACTTACCGTTTGTGTAATTAGAAAACATTGAGCCTCCCTCACCTATATAAAGAGGGCTCAATCTCATTATTAGACACGACACAATTACTTCACTACACACGCTGTAATCCTCTCCAATTCTCTTTGTTCTCACCTTGAGACTTAGA
>JXTC01000039.1:1071774-1141484 GCA_002914845.1 Trema orientale | reverse complement strand
AAGATTAATGGTAATGGATGGTGATGGCTAAGTCTCTAAAATTACTTTCTTAATACCATCCAACGGAGTAAAGTAAATAACTTACTGGGAACAACAATAAGTTAATAATGACACTTTCATAGGAAAAGATAAAACAAAAGAAATTTTCAGAAAACAAACAACAAATACCTATTTCTACACAAACACCAATATCCTTGCCCTAAATATATACGTATATATTAATCTTTTAGCAGATGAGATGAGGTGCACAATTGCATATTCATGAAATTTAGATAAAGTCATAACAAAAGACAAAGAAAAGTGCCAAAGCCAATGGCAATCCAACAAAGAAGAAGAGAACCAAAATCATAGTTTTGTCTATCTTACCATTAAATTTTTATTTTTATTTTTTAATTTTAATTTTTTCAAAAGAAGAAGCACCAACATCAGCACTACACTAAACATTTGCACCTTACCATATACTATGATTATCTCTTTACAGCCCTCCAACTTCCAAATATTCCAAAATTCCTTCTAACCCCTTTTCGATTCTCTCTCTTTCTCCGTCTCAAATATCTTATTCAATGCAATATGCCAAAATCGACCGAAACGAAACAAAACAAAACAAATCCCAATTCACCTCTAAAAAACAACAAAAGCCGAACCGAAAACCCCTCCCCCCCCCCCCAAGTCCCTCGGTTGCAAGCCCCGGGTTTTTTTGCGAGTTTTAGAGAGAACCCAGATGAAGTTCGGGAAAGAGTTCACGAACCATTTGGAGGACACCCTCCCTGAGTGGAGGGACAAGTTTCTCTGCTACAAACCTCTCAAAAAGCTCCTCAAGCACTTCCCCGCAACCACTCTAGATCAACAACAGCGACCCTTTGGGCCCGAAGGCCCGGCCGTTGACTACCAGGGCAACCCTCCTTTGGCTGAGTTACAAGATTGGTTCATCAGGATCCTCAATGAAGAACTCGACAAGTTCAACGATTTCTATGTTGATAAAGAGGAAGATTTCGTTATTCGTTTTCAGGTTCTTGAATTTACTCCCTTTTTTTTTTTTGGTATTGGAAAAAAAAAATCTACCTGGGTTTTGTTTTAAATTGGTAGCTTTTTGAGAATTCTTGCTTTTCTTGGATTGAATTGGCGTAATTGGGTTTGCTTGGTTCGGAGAAATTTATGGTTCAGAAATTTGGTTCTGGGTTTTTGTGTTGATAATGAAATTTCATCGAACTAGATATGGAGATTAGTGTATTGCTTCAGTAATGAAATCTTAGGTTGTTGGGTAGTTTAATTATGAATATGAAAACTCTATGCCTCTATCAAGTAGTTGATGGAAATCAAAGAATAATAATGTTGATAAGAATAGTATGGACTTGTTATTCCATTTGACTTTTTATTGATAGGTTGGTCCAAAGATAAAGATGAAAGTTATGTGATTTTTTAAGGACAGCGTGAAACGCTTTCTTCATTGATACCATGGAAACTTTTGATGTTTGTGGCCCACATATGTTATCTTAGAAATATTCTTTGCTTGTATTGCTGGAAATGCCCAAAAAGTGTTCGGGAGAGCTTGTTGCAACTTGTAGCCATGGTAACATCTGGGGATTCTACCCAGGCATCATACTTTAGTTTCCATAGCTAACTTGGTGTCTTTGAGGCAAATAGCCTTTTCTATACTAAGCCAAGTCTTAACTAGTTATATTGTATCTAATAATTGTCTCGTTATCTCCTTATGTCCTGTTTCAAGTAATACTCTTGACTCTGCAACTGATTAAATTGAATAACATTGAAGGATTTGACGAAAGAAGTTCTCATAGACTTATTTGTTTGACCCCCCATTCCACCTTCCACTTGTGTTAGGTTTAATTGTTCACTTTGTTGCAGTCTGGTTAAATGTTTGGTTGAAAGATCCCAAATATTGGAGACATGGGGTTGAAACTGGATGTCGTATAAGTAGCAGTATCATGCTTTATATGCTAATGTTACAGGAGCTGAAAGAAAGAATAGAACGAATCAAGGAGAAGAGCAACAATGGTAGAGCTTTTACATCAGAGAGTGAGTTCAGTGAAGATATGATGGACATTCGCAAGGACTTTGTCGCCATTCATGGAGAGATGGTCCTACTCAAAAACTATAGCTCCTTAAATTTTGCAGGTACGCCAACGATTTTGTTTCTTCTTTCTTCCACATCTAACTTGTTTTGGTAAGGGCCTTGTCACTTTACATAGGGAGATGGTGCTTCTAAAATTGTATCTTCCTGTATTATACAGGTACAGCTGTTTCGTCGTTAAATATTTTATTTTATCTCTATATTGTTGGTGAAATGCTAGTTGTCATCTATTTCTGAAATCAAATCCATTTTATGGCTTCAATAGGGCTAGTTAAAATTCTGAAGAAGTATGATAAACGAACCGGGGGATTGTTGCGTCTACCCTTCACTCAACTTGCCCTCCGCCAGCCTTCCTTTTCTACAGAACCTCTCACAAGGCTCGTCCGTGAATGCGAGGCAAATCTTGAGCTTCTCTTCCCGCTGGAAGCAGAAATCATCGAGTCTACTCCGACTACACAAGACAAGATAGACCATCCTTTGAATATCTCGGCAAATATATCCGAAACACCATCAAATCTTGGGGAGGAAACATTGTACCTATATCGCAGCACAATTGCTGCTATGAGAGCCATACGAGGTCTTCAGAAAGCAAGTTCCACTTACAATCCATTATCATTTTCATCTGCCTTTAGGAGCCACGAAGATGAGGGAAGTGGTGCTGTAACAGCCGAAAACTCTGCTTCAAATTCTCCTGCCACCTTGCAGAATGGAGAAGAGACTGAACAAGAAAGCTCCCCTTCTGTGTAACACTGTGTTTTCGTTGGTTTCTGTTATGCATGTGCTTGTAATTTCTTCTAGCAGGTTGGAATTGAATAACAGGCCCTGTTCTGTACAGCCATGTACAATCAATTGGACCCTTTAAATAAACTGCTATCTTTGTGTCCAAAGCCAACTTTCTACGGCGTAAGTTTCTCAGTAAGGCGTTTCCAAGTTTATCTGTGTTTTCAACTTCAGACACATATAGTGTGATGTTTAAGGTTGTAACCGGTCACTGTCAATAACATCTGGTTTCAAATTATTTCTAAAGTCTATTTTTGTTTTAAGGTAGAACCCTTTCCAAACTGCTCATATTTATGGATTTCAGTTTAGAAGTTCAAATACCAAAGTCGCCACATCACTGCTCTTTTCTCTTTTCAACAGAACAAAATTTTCAAAGCTGCTCTTGTGAATTTGTGTCATCTATCAATTATCGCTGTCTGCTTTTTGCACTCTATTAGTTGATCCATGTACTACGAAGAAGAGAAGACCCTCGGGATACAATGTAGTAGAGTTACATGGAATGTGAGAGGTTTCTCATTGTGCAAACACAATCATTCAAAATATTAATTTCACGAAAGGAAACAAAAGAAGATTAAAATAAACAGAGTAGATAAATATATCAAAAAATAATTGTGGTGAGGTGAACATGTAAAACCTTTGTGAGTGGTGACCATCTTCTTTCTATGGATATTTCTTTTGTACAAGTATTTGATTCTATCCCAGAACACGAATTAACACAGAAAACCAAAATTAAAAAAAGTCCAAAAATGGTTGAGACTTGACGTCTTCTGTCATGTCAATGTTCATGAATCTTTCTCATCATCATCGTCGCCATAGTTAAAAGGTAGAGGTACTGATTTGAATGCTCTATACTTCCCCACGTTGTTTAAGTGCTCATTCTCAATCCTGACCAGTTAAAAAATCGTTAAATGCTTGTTAGTTTCATATCAAGGACTTTGAAATCATCGCTGCCTTTATGAAAGTTCATACTAATCAAACCTATAAAGAGAGGAATTTGTCTTGTTACTATTGTTATGTTGAAGATACTAATGGAATTGGAACACTGAAATATAAATACAGCAATACCTGAAGAAGTTCCAAATGCCACGGCGGATGATTTCTAAGGAGGCAACAATTGCAACCAAGGCCCTCCTATGCAGAAAAGGTGCTTCTCTAAAACCCAACACTGTCTGCATCCAAGCCAGCCTAAGCAAAACATTCAACACCTGCAGTTTTCATTGCCCAAAATTGAGTAACAACCAAAGAAAATATTAGCTTATACCAATTCTCCAAGAAGCCTAGTCTTCATACTATGTCATTATTGTCCCAAAAGTTATGATATCAGGAGCTGAAGAATCCATTCTTACCATGGCCACAAAGTATACACTCTTTTGTGGTACAATAAGCTTGTCTCTCAACCAGGGGTTTTTCGAATTTCGCCGAAGTAGACCCCAATCTATGACGATATCCCAATACGTGGCACCAATTGTTGCAATTCCAGAGCTAGCTGAAGCAAGGATCAGTAAGGTGGTACCCTTCTTCTGTTCGTATATTGTTCTCATTGAGACCGCTATTACGATTGAAAAGTATTTGAGGCCATTTAAGGCATGCATTCCATCTTTCTCCTCAAGCAACCGCCGGAGGCACTGTAAAACGCATAGACTATTGCATCGGAACTATTGTCTTAAGCATAATACTACAAGGTCACAACTTGGCATGACATGGAGAATATACCTGAATGAAACGAATCCAATAGGGAATAATAGCTACGACAAGATAGAAAGCTTGATACACATTGCTGTCCTGGCACTTGCTTTCTCTTTTTCTGAAATTACCCCAGAAGTAATAGCAGACATAAAATTCTAAACTCCTGAAGGCCTGAACCTGATAAAGATATAGGAAGTTTCATCAAGTTAAGAATGTAATCTGGAATTTTACCTGTAAAACATAATCCATGTCATTAATATGTACAAGTTGAAGTAAGCATAAGCTCTACCTGGCTTGTAAGCTGATCTGCCAAGAAAAAGTCTGGAAGGGTAACCTACAGATGAAACATTGAAGAGTTTGATATTACATTTTTTTGCCTCAAGAAAAACTAAATTGATATTCTGACCATGTGAAAGTTTTTACTCTCATTACCTTGTAGAGTGGAGCAAAGAGACAATGAAATGCAGATCCAATGAGGAAAAAGCGAGTAGACCGATATATTATGTTGAAAGGACAGAACAATATGAGAAACAGAAACTGCAAACCAGGAATAGGATAGTGCATTAAGAATTTAAGGATAAAAGATTTAGGGTCGGTTTATGATTTATGCTGAATGAATTTGTAGAAAAACTCACAATGACTAGTCCCATGGGGACTAATTCTGGTAACATCTTGAAGTTTTGTGTTTTTGGGTCTATTTTCATATCCAAATTTGAGATAACAGCAGCCAATGAGAGGACAGAAAGAGCTGCACTAAGAAGAAACACTTCTCTGTAGCCCAGTTCCGTTCCTTGTTTCAAACCAAATATAAACGGATAATTGACTCGGTATCGCCTCCAAAAGTATATGTTTGCAGAGAACATGAGCATATGTAGGACAATGAATCCAAACAAACTGCAAAACAAGGTTCAATATTATGCTAGTTATCTAGCCAGACGGGTAGAACTGATTTAGTTGAAATCATATTCCATATACAATAACTTTAAAGCCAGATAAAAAAGAATAACAATCTCAAAATGGTATTATAAATATAGCTCAATATTTTCTTAAACGCAGTTGTGAAGAAACCATTGCAAAGACAAACACCAAGAACTCACCTATAAAGAGGAAATATGCTATCCATATACTGACCACGGCCCTCACTCTTAAGGAGATTTCTTACTTGTATGAGCACAACGATCGCCACAACAAGAGCAATTGAGCACCCGGAGAGAAAGCCTGCATTATTAGGACAGTTCAAAAGATGACTTATCTCAATTAGATAGTTCATAATGAGTTTACTAAGTGAATAACTCAGAAATAGAAGCTTTTGACTTTTGGCTAACTCAGTCTTATTCAAAGCAAGGTAGTATCATCCCTTTTCATCAATCTTACCCAATAAAAATGTAATCCTATGCCTTTCTCTTTTGGTTTTTGGCCTCAACGTGTTCATTCCTTTTCCACGGTTTCCGTTCGCAAAATGCTTTATGTAGGTAGCCTCCACCCTTTCCATTAGCCTGGTAACCTGTGGAAGCACAAGATAAAGCTAGCATAAGAAAAATTCTCAGAAGGAACTTATTGTTTCATAAGTTAATAATCTAATGAACTGTAACTGACTTCATCAGAGCTGCCCAGATAGGACCTATCCACCATCTCCAAATATGCCTTTGATGCATGCCTCGTGGTTATCTGCATTAACACAGTTTAGTAACACAACTGAAGCACAAGAGTTCACAGTTCACACTGTAAATTAGAACCAGACTTTGATTTGACCTTGTCATATTTCTTCATGATTTTTGAGAAAGCCAACTGATTCATGAAACTGCCACATTCATAAGAGACATAATTAGTCAAACATTCAGAATAAAGGACAGAACTTTATACTACTGTTACTTCTGCATAACAAGGACAAAGCTAAGATACCAGTAGCTTTTTAGTAGTCGAAGCTTTTGATAGAACTCTATAAGCGCCTGTGTCATCAACTCTTCCGATTTCCTCAGCTCTTCTTTGCTGAACGACAAGTCGCTCGTCGAACTCATGAGGATGCCTCTCAGAGTAGATATTGGAGTTTCAGGAGCAACATTTATCTTTACATTGTCCAAAACTTCCAATGAAGCTGGTCTAAATCCCTCAACACCTTTATTCTCCTCGGTGTGATTACTTTCTTTTGGTTCATTGCCTATTCCCTCTTCTTCTGGTTCCATTAGTCCTTCACTACTCATTTCGACTTCTTGAATAGCATCCATATGCGGCCGTTCTTCACATCGAAAACCAATATAATGTGAAAAGACTACTTACATGATCAATGAATCGAGATTACCAAACCAGATAAAACAAAGTGCTTAATTGAATTTTCTTAAGCACATTCTCAATTACTTACTTATAAGATTCTCATCTTTTTAGAGAGAATAAAAAGTAACCATCTACACACAAAACAGGCATATCTGTATCTTACCTGGTCTTTTACCATTTAAGGATTGAAACTGACTAGGCAAGGAAACCCCATTGCTGGCAAGATTCACCACATGGGATTCTCCCAATCTCACCACAGGATTCTCTACCTTTATCCTTAAAGCAATCAAAACATTCATCTGTCTGGTCAACTCATCTGCTTCCTCAATAACCTCTGCGACCTTTTTCCTGTAGAAGTTGACAACTTTGTTGAACTCATCATCAAGCCTCCTAAAGAACACCAGCTCATACTCTCCCCCTTCATCGGATGACATCATGAACATGGTCTGGTACTGCTCCTCCACCCCTTGGTGCTGCACTGTGCTGACCAGAATCGCCTGATCTTCATCTCTTTTCCTCGGAGAGTTGCGGTGTCGGCCTGTTGTTAAGCCGCTGAAGGCTCGGTAGAGAGACACCTTCCTCCTCAAGGACCCTCTAGGAGTCGTTGCAGTCGGAGCTGGTGAGTTTCGCTGCCTAAACCTCAGGACTTCTTTCAAGAGTTGTTTGAGGAAGTTGTAGTCCATGTATGCTTCTTGCCATTCCTGAACCATCTGAGAAGCAAACTCTTTCCCAAACTTCATCTTGTTTGAAAACCAAGATCAAGATCAAGTAGTACTGGTTTTGCAGATCAGAAATATATGAGAGTTAACAACTAACATGAAGATATGGATTTTGAAAGTTTAGATGCTTTCAGGGTCTTTTTTCTGTGCTAGTGATTTTGGCAGAAATGGGTATTTATACACATAGGAAGATGAGGAATAATGGGGAGTTTAATACTACACACATGCATAAAAAGAGCAAGTTGGGGAGTCATGAATTTTACTAGAGTTTTTGTTCCCTTCTAATTAAGAGCTCCATCTTCTGGTCAGGACCATTAATTGTTTGAGAACAGGTCCAATTAGTTTAAATTATAGTACAAGGAAACAAGTCAAAAAAAAAAAATCCTTAATTTTTGTTGTACAGCAAAAAAAAAAAAAAAAAAAGGTAAAAATTCCTTTGATTTTGTTTACACTGAGCATGATAGTGAGATCTGCTTATTTATTTTTCGTTTTCGTTTTTAATATTTTATTTAAATTGTAAGCGCAAGTGTGTGATTAGGCAACTAAGATGATGCATTTAGAAGGCTCAAAGGACCCGTTTACTTTGTCGTATGACAAGTACAAGGAAAACGACACCCCCTTAAAACAAGGACAACGTAAAGCGACAGCAGGTACTTTTTTTTTTTTTTTTTTCCGTTTTCTCTGACGAAGCGACAGCAGGTACTACATCCTCCTATCTTGACTATTGATATGGTCAGTTCCTATTCCTAACCACAAAGAAAGAAAATTAGTATGTTAACTTGTTCCATATGTTATAAAATTATTACAAGCGTAACGCTCTTGATTAGAAAATCTTCTAAGCCCTCTTGGCCTTAAGGTTGAGATCCAAAATCAATGAATTTATTTGGATTAGGTGTGCATGGGTTATGGATCAGTTTGTTGGCCAAACATGTTGTCATTAGTGGCCAAAACGAGTAGCATTTTAATAATAATAATAAAAATCTAAAAACCACAAGAGAAGCTCTTATCAACAAGTACGGTACGCGCTTTTGTTTGTTTTTTCTTTGGGTTAATGGCACAAATGGTCTCTAAGTATCCAATTTGTACCAATTTGGTCTTCAAAATTTCAATTATAGTAATTAAGTTTCTAATTTTTTTTTATTTGTAGCAATTTAATCTCTAAACTGTCTGAATTATAACCAGTTGTTAAATTCTTAAACAAAAAAACATATGAAGAGTACGTGGTGGTAACTGAAAATGCATTTAAAATGTAATTTAAGAATTTTAAGTATAAAAATGAACAATCACTAAAAATTTTCTATTAATGTACAACTCCAAAAATATTGAAAAATACAAAAAATACATTTTTTATTCTCTCTAAATCTTTTATTCAATTTATTTTCTTTTAGATATACTTTTAGATATAACAACATGCTCTTCATTTGTGTTTTTTGTCAAAAATTTAACAATATATTACGATTTAAATAATTTAAAGACTAAATTGTTATAAATCAAAAAATTTAGAGCATAAATTTGAGGACCAAATTACCACAAATGTGATAGTTTAGGACCATTTGTGCCATAAACCTTTTCTTTAGGAGACAAACCCTTTTTCTTTTTTATGAGAATATACATTTATTATGGGCCCCCACTAAGGGGCCTACCCAGTTGGAAACCATTTAACTATTATTGCATTTCCAAACAAAATTCCAGCAAACGATGAAAGTGTGGGTGGACGAATCCAAGGATTCGGTGGTTCAGTTGTCACTACTCACAACTGAAAGCCAAAAACTGATTGTCAATTGTCAAATAGAGGAATAATAAAAAAAACAGCCCTCTTAAATAGAGAAATAAAATTTTCCAATAATTAAAACTGATTGTGTCAAACAGGGTAGCCGAAAATAATTAATAGTTCTACGAGCAAAGACTTAACATATGCTGATTCATCTTAACATATGTATATATTTGTAAATGATAAATAGTAGCAATGTTATATTGACTACATATAAATTGTTGTTCCATACCTTTGAGCAAGTTTCAATTAGACCGACGTAATTAATCCTAATCAATGAGTGTCAATCTTTTGCACCTACTAGTTATTAAAAAAAAAATCCTATGGACTTTATTAATTAAATTGTTGTCAAATTTTTAGTAGGAACAGTGAAAGTTCATTTCTCGGTGTTTATTCTCATACTCCAGTTGAGAGAAATTTAAAGGTCGTATCTATTTTCTATTAGTATTTATTTTTTTCTTATTTTTTATTTCTTATGGCATGGGGTGATGTCCTAATCAATGTTTGTTTTATTCTACAAAAGGATTTGTGATTAGAAATTCTTGGAAAACTGATGCAAATGACTCTCCAGAGTCAATCCTAAACAGTCAAAAGTTACATTGAGTTAAGCGCGGTTAAAGGCATGATTAGATATCAGATATTAGAATCCATATTAGTTGGATCACTGAATGCTATTACTTTATTATTACTATTTTTCTTAGGAGAAGCACTACCGAATATTTAAAACATATTTATGACTTTTACTTCAAAAAAATATATACTTCAAAAGTAGATGTCACACTGTAGTTATGCCAGCTCTTTCGAAAAAGAAATATTATCAGCACCTTAACTCCCTCCAAAGATGGTGGAGATAAAAATTGTGAAGGTTTCTCTTGCATGTGAGCTAGGTATGATGTTTTAAATCTCCAATTATTGGAGTGGATGTATTGATAGTCAGTGGCAGACCTAGGATTATAATTGAGGAGCATAACATAAAATACTAAGGAGAAATTTGAGATACCGATGAGGAGGTGTGAAGTTATTAGGAAAGTTCTTTAATGATTAAACCAATTTTAATACGCTTAATAATAGCGACATATTTTAAAATTCTCAACATACTTAATGTTTCGTAAAATTCTTAGCTCAGAACCATAAAAATCTATATACTTCCCTAATTTATTTCATAGTAATTCAACATGTAAAATTATGTAATACAATTATATATAAGACAATATAGTTATCCAGAATTCTGAAACATTCATCCAAAGTGCTAAGAGTAAAAATATAAATGAAAATAAAGGCTACACAACTTTTCCTAGTGGTTTCCAATTTCCTTCCAACTTCAAGGACAAACAATCCTGCAAACATGAAAGAAGATTAGCAACAAACAAATCTTATATAATCAAATATAGCAAAAAATAAAAAATAAAATAAAACAGAAACATGTTATGCCAATTACCAGTCAGATCTTACCAATATATATATATATTGTTGGGAATCTGATCGATCCAGATTCGACGCTCTCAGGATCTCACTTCAAAGAAATGTCAGAATAACAGAGAAATAATAACAAAGAATAGACACCAATCTCACAACACAAGAATTTAAGTGGAAAACTCCAAAATCAAGAGAAAAACCACTGTCTCTCATAAAAGAATTTCACTATATGAAAAATTTCTACAATCACATAGATTTCTCTCTTTTCTACTCAATGACCCTAATACAACCAAGCACTTTTTCATAAGTATTCTCTCACTCACATCTTATACCGCCATTCTTTGAAACCTCCTTTTTCATAAAGAAACTGTACTCTCTTTAAAAGGAGAAACAAAGAGAAAGAAAAGATTTAATTAGAAGAGAGAAATTAAAATGCTTCTAATTTTTGAGATACAAAACAAATGATAAAGCCTCCGTATTTATAGAACTCGAAAGGTAGTGAGAACAGCACCTTTTACTTTTGCTATTATGGCTACCCTTTTTACTATTGCTATTATGGCTGCTTTTTTTACTATTACTATTAGGGCTAGTTGGTGAGCATTTGTTTACACATATGTTCACATGTGTTTACATAAATCTGTTCATACATGTTCACATATATCAACAATCTCCCACTTGAGGACTTGATTTCAATCAAGTCTTCATATATAATCTTATCTCATAGCTTATGCTACTATCATTATCTAGACTGACAATCATACTCTACCATATGAGTATATCACTTAGAATTTACGAATTTTAAGATTTTCATCTTGGCTCATGTTGAAAGAACCTTGCTAATAACTATGGTGCTGACTCCCACGTTTGGCTTCTCTGGGAGTCCATCAGCTATCGACATCATTCAGCACACACTTTATATCAACGCCAAACCAATACCTGTGTGCAAACTTATTGCCACTAATTATGACACATCCTCTTTCATGGCGTCTTTAGAGATTAGCGACACGCCATGAGGATGCACATATCATGATCAAAGGACAAGATCATCATCTCCATCATAAGAGACAATATTAGCAGCATCACCAGATTTAGAGCTTTTAGCCAAACCTGCTCCACCTTTTTGACAATATTTTTTCAGGTGCCCAGATTGTCTACACCCCCAGCAGATTACATTCTTTTTTATAGAGTTTTTCTTTCTAGTGTCAACTGCCAATGCTGAGCCCTCAGATGGAACATTACTTCCACCACCTGCCAGCTTTCTTTCTTCAGATAAAAGTTACTTGTGACGTCAAAAAAACTACGGTCTCCTTCCTATATACCAAAATAGGTTTCATATGCTCATATGAAGGTGGAAGAGACTAGATGAATCACAATGCCTTATCTTCATCTTCAATCTTCACTCCAATAGCCTCCAGTTCAGAAACGATACCATTCAAGATACTAAGATGATTAGAAATTTTTGTACCTTCATTCATACGTAATGTATGAAACTGCTCCTTTAGGCACACTCGATTTGAGACATCTTTTGCCTGATATAATTCTCCAAGTTTTTTCCAGAGATCTTTGGCCGTCATTATTCTAAGCACATTTACAAGGACATTTTTGGCCAAACATATGCGTATCGCACTTGCAGCTCTCTCATCCAGATCATCCCAGTCTTCATCGCTCATACTGGATTTCTCAGAATCTTTTCCTTTGTAAGCCTTTCTGCCTTTCAAAACCTTGTGCAATCCAAATTGAATCAATAAATCCTTGACTTGTATTTGTCACAAGCTAAAATTGATGTTCCCATCAAATTTCTCCACATCAGCTCTAATTAGAATTGAAATCTTATTTCCTGACATCTCGCTTGTACTTCTAGCTTGAAAAATCGCTAAGAAAATTTCTAAGAAGGATTAAAGGGAATGCTCTAACTTGAACACAGCCTCCTTATACAAAATTTCGTAGACTGACACCAAGCTATAGTACACTAAAGAACCCCGCTCTGATACCACTTGTTGGGAATCTGACCAACCCAGATTCGACGCTCCCAGGATCTCACTTTAAAGAAATATCAGAATAACAGATAAATAATAACAAGAAATAGAAAACAATCTCACAATACAAGAATTTAAGTGGAAAACTCTCAAATCAGGAGAAAAATTACTGTCTTTCAGAAAAGAATTTCACTATATGAAAAGTTTCTACAATCACATAGATTTCTCTCTTTTCTACCCAATGACCCCAATACAACCAAGCATTTTCTTACAAGTATTCTCTCACTCACACCTTACATCGCTACTCTTTGAAACCTCCTCTTTCATAAAGAAACTCTACTCTCTTTGAAAGGAGAAACAAAGAGAAAGAAATGATTTAATTAGAAGAGAAAACTTGAAATACTTCTAATTTTTGGGATACAAAATAAGTGATGAAGCCTCCGTATTTATAGAACTTTAAAGGTAGTGAGAACACTACTTTAAAGGTAGTGAGAACACTACCTTTTACTATTACTATTACGGCTGCCTTTTTTACTATTGTTATTACGGCTGCCTTTTTTACTATTGCTAATACGACTGCCCTTTTTACTATTACTAATACTATTATGGCTAGTTAGTGAGCATTTATTTACACATATGTTCATAGGTGTCTACATAGATCTGTTCATACATGTTCACATACATCAACATATATATATATATATAGAGAGCTAAGAATAAAATTCTAAAATCTTAAACTCAAAAGCCAGAGAAATATAAACTCATAATTTAATATACTAATTCCTAGAGTTTGAGTCTCCTAAACTATTTTAAACCAACAAGTCAAAGAAAATAGAAATGAAAATGTATAGATATAATATAAATCTAGATACACTCAAAAATAAACCAAAAAAAAAAAATAAAATCTAAAAGAAAAAGAAAAAAAATATATTTAGTTTGGAAGTTTACCGTCAAATCAAGGTTGAAGACTCAATGTTAAACTTGTTGTTGAGCACATAATTAAAAGAGAAGATAAGGAGTTCAGATATCAGAGTTAAAGAGTGAGGCTGTGAGGCTTTAGGTTCAACAGAACGAGAGATGAAGGAGTTCATTCGAGAGGAGAGAAAAGAGAAGGGAGGCGTCTAGTGTGAGGAGAGAGGGAAGAAAATGATAGGAGAGGGTTAGAGTTTTCTAAATGTTAGTATATATATTTATGATTTAATTTTTTTTAAAAAAAAGAAATTGAACAAAAATACCCCGCTTTTGAAGGTATGTTTTAATAGATATCCCTTTTTGGTTTTGTTAATAAATATATCCATTTTTTTATAGTAATGATTTGTAATTACCATTATACCTCTGGTAAATCACTCATTCACCACTGTTAAGATGTAGTATATGATTTATTTACCATGACTTAAAAAATTTTATCCCTTGTAGACAGTAGCATATTTACTATTATACCCCTAGTAAATCACTCATTTACTACTGTTAAGAGGTGGTATATGATTTATTTACCATGACTTTAAAAATTTTATCGCTCGTAGACGGTAGCATATTTACCATTATGCTCTTAGTAAATCACTCATTTACCACTGTTAAGAGGTGGTATATGATTTATTTACCATAACTTTTATCACTTGTAGACGGTAGCATATTTACTAGTATACTCCTGGTAAATCACTCATTTATTTATCATGACTTAAAAAATTTTGTCGCTTGTATACGATAGCATATTTATCCTTATACCTGGTATATCACTCATTTACCATTGCTAAGAGGTGATATATGATTTATTTACTATGACTTAAAAAATTTTATCTCTTGCAGACGGTAGCATATTTATCATTATAACTTTGGTAAATCACTTATTTACTACTGCTAAGAGATAGTATATGATTTATTTACTGTGATTTAAAAAATTATATGGAAACTACGTATTACTGGTTCTGCTTGTTATTCTGTCACTACATGAATCATAATATAGGCAACTGAACTTGATCCAAAGTGTTTATCCAAAAAAAAAACTTGATCCAAAGTAACTTGGTAATGTTTAACTATTACCACATCTCAACACATATGTTTCTTGCTCGTGCTTGTGTGATTTGAGTACGAAACAAAATTACAATGGAAACTGGATTTATTTTTTATTGGCATAAACCAGATATCATCGATCAATGATTATTTAAAAACTTTTTTACATGAGAAATAGTACAATTCTTTAAAGTTTTATTTGTGAACAAAACATCATCTACCTTTCAGTCTTGTGAAAATAAGACTAGATATATAGGCAAACAAAAAGATACACCTTAATATCCTCATTTGAAATGCCATACTCCAAGTTCGATATGTATAGCTTTGTCCCAGTTTCAATTGCAAAAGCTCTCCCAAGCTGAGCAGAAAAAGCAATCCCTTGATCCGAGTACAAATCATGCTGCCATGGAGTATTCGGGACTTGAAACAAAAAATTCAGAATTTAATAACTTCAATCACCAAAAAAAAGACTAACAGTACCAATTACATAATAGTGTGTGTATATATATAT
Source organism: Trema orientale (assembly GCA_002914845.1). Classification (NCBI taxonomy): domain Eukaryota; kingdom Viridiplantae; phylum Streptophyta; class Magnoliopsida; order Rosales; family Cannabaceae; genus Trema; species Trema orientale. The sequence continues at coordinate 1,126,255 of JXTC01000039.1, read as the reverse complement.
ATAAGCAGATCAAGGGGGATGAAAAAGAAGAGGTGACCTTGGGGCGCATATAGGGGCCGGTATGGTTGGCAGTGCGCTTAGGGAAGCGTCGAGCTAGACTAAGGCCGGAGGAGGGTCTGCCGCCTCTAGGGCTAGTGGATCCGGACTTCTTATTGCCCTTGATGATATCGTCAAGGGACATGCTTAGAGGATCTGACATCTTCGGCTTTGAGTTCGAGAGGTGGAGTTCGAGTTTGGGCAAAGGAGGAAGAGAGCTAGGGTTTCATCGAGAGGGGAGCAGAGAAGAAGAAGAGGGGAAGGGTGTGAATGTGAAAGTGACGACCGATAGGGTTTTTGCGGTCGCAACAGAGCCGAAGTCTGCTCGGCGAAACCTCAGGCGATTAACTCCGTCAATGGCTCCTCGAGGTCTCCGCCGTCCAAAGCCATTAATGGAGTTTCCACTGTAAGTTGGTAAAATGGAGTTTCCATGTTAATAGAGTTTCTTGGGTCTAAATAAGGGTAGATTGGTAAAATTACTTTAAAGAATTAAAAAAAGGGATATAAATGTTAAAACTTTTAAAAATGGGCATATACTTACACAGGATGCCAAAAATGGGCATCCCATGCAGTTTCCTCTTAAAACAATAATCTGATGGCCCATAAGTCTTGGGCGGTTGGCCAACCCAAATTTGAAGTCTATCAAACATTAAAATATTGTATGAGCATGTGTGCGAATTTAAATATTAAAAGGGCAAATGTTAATTTAAAAAACTTATGAGTTAATTAATTATATATATATAGGCACCAATTCGATAAGAATTTTTTTTATTTAAGCATAAGTATCATTTTGGCCAATTAAAATTTATCATGTATATCTTTTATAGTAAAAAGTAAGAAAGAGAAATAGCATTAATGATACACATCTTTTCATGAACATCATTATTTCTGTTGGATCATCGTTAGCTGATGATCCAACGGCTAGAAAAAATACCTATATGTATGATAAAAAAAATACCTACTGGATTGGCAACCTATATATATAATGTAAGAATTTTTCCAAAAATCTGCCGTAATGTGGCTCCACCACTATTGACAATTGTGCAAGCTATTAATGATAGTTTTGTATGCCATTCTACGTTTGATCATCTACTGTTGGATACATTTAGTTTATTATTCTATTTTCCTGGTGTTTTAGTTAAATATGTATTCAGTGATGCTAATAAAACGACACATGATTTAGCTAAATTCGTTTTAGAATTAGATGATGAGCTATTTTAGTTGGAAGAATCTCCTCTTCTTATATAATCTATTATGATAAAAGAAATGACTTTTTTTATAATAATAGATTCGTTCGTTCTAAAAATATATATATATTTATGACTTTAATTATAAAATTCGTTCATTCTCAATATATATATATATATTAATACTAATAAAAGCGTGGATAGATTTGGAACTGTGCTGTCGACTCATCCGGCCTGTTTTGCTTAAATTTTTTTATGAGAAAAGTTCATAAATACCCGTTTTTAAAACCATATTTTCATAAATACCCGTTTTTATTTTTATTTCATAAATACCTGTTTTTATACCTTTTTTTAGAGAAATGTGGACCACTATTGTTTTACACATGAAATGTAGACCACAGTATATATTTCATGCATTAAATGTATACCGCGGTCCACATTTCATGAATAAAACTTACACTCAAAATTAGCACACATTTTAAAATGTGTACCGTTCATATTTTACACATGAAATGTGTACCTAATGGATAAAATATACATTGTAAATGTGGACCACTCATATTTTTCATATAAAATGTGGACCATAAAAATGAGTATTTTTGAAAGAAGTTTTAAAAATGGGTATTTTTGAAATAAATTTTAAAAAACGGGTATTAAGTGTAATTTTTACTTTTTTTATTTGTTTATTTTTGTTTTTGAGTAATTTTAAGTGTTTGATTAATATTTTTTTTTTTTTTTTGTAAACGGTTCCCACTACGTACTTTTATGGTATTTGTGTACAATTGTTTGGAAACGACAAAAAAGGCCCATTTTGCTACGTGCATTTTAGTTAGAAATTAGACCTTCAATTCTTTATATATTATATAAGGGGATGGCTACGGTAGGGGCGTCCTTATGTAGGGTCATGCCTTAATTATCGTTGGATGGGAATCTGTGGGGAATAACAAGAATCTGTGGAGAATCTATTTATATACAGATTCCCATCCAACGGTAAATAGACAGGACCCTACGTAGGGACGCCCTTACTGTAGACGCGCCCATTATATAAATGTTATTTTAGAAGTTTTCACTTAAAATACTCTTTTTCTTAAAATAAAAATCAAATTTGCCATGTACTTTTTTTTTTAATAATTGAAATATACTCTCTATTAATTTTAGTATGGATATCAATTTCTTTTCCTAAGCAAATGGGTCACGTGCCTTAGGCATGTGCCTTATAAACTAGTATATATATATATACTTCAAAAAATATATATATTTATAACTTTAATCAATATTTTAATACAGAACAAACAATTGCTATGAAATAAAATTATAACCATGATTGGATTTATTTTTGTCTAATAAAAAAACAAAAAATAATTACAAAACTCTTCCCCCTCCCCTAATTAGGTAAACCTTTTAAACAACAATTTTTTTAAAAAAAAAAAAATTGAGGCATGGATGAGCTGACATGTAAAAACGCAATTGGATGGCGGGAAATGAATACCGGGAAAGCGTTACACCAAGGAACCCGGTCGTTTAACAATAAGCCAAAAGAAAGATCTCAGACTCTTCTCCGGCCTAGTCCGACCCCTTAATGCCACCAACTTTCTCACGTCACCGGAAAAACCAGAATCTGGGTCTTGGAGACCATGTCCGCCGGCGATCTTCTGGTGGTTATTTTGCTCGGCCTGTCGGCCACGGCGGCGCTCTCCATGCGCTTCGACCTCCAATCGGGCACCAGTAAGTGCATATCGGAGGACATTAAGGGCAATGCCATGACTCTGGGCAAGTACTCCGTTGTAAACCCTAGCGATGGCGGCTCTCCTTTTCCAGATACCCACAAGCTCACCGTCAGGGTATCTACCTATTTATCCATCCCAATCTAATATTATTTTTCATTTTCATCAAAATGTGTGAGATGGGTCATTGTTGTTTTCCCCCAAATTTTCACCATCGGGTTATTCTAGGGTTTCATCAATACGTTTCGGGGACCGTAATGTGTTAACAAGGTTCAATTTTTTTACATGGAATTAGAGTTTCGTATAAATTTCTCACATGGGTGTTCTTCTTGGAGGTAGTAATTTATTGTTCAAAGATTTGGGCTTGACTATGGGCATTGATTATGTATGAAGGTGGATTTTTTTTTTTGGCTTGAAGTATTAATGTTGGTTGTTGAATCGTTCATGAATTGACAACGTGGGTTTTTTTTATAGGAAGTATTAATGTGGGTTGTTCAATTTGATTATGAGTTGATAATGTATTAAATTGAGTTGTTTGATTATGCATTAATGAGGCTCGTTGTAGGTAAGTTCACCTTACGGGAACAATTATCACTATGGGGATCATGTGGAATCGGGTAATTTTGCGTTCACAGCAGCAGAGACGGGTGACTATACAACTTGCTTTTGGGCGCCTGAGAATAAGCCTCCGACGACCGTGACGGTTGAGTTCGAGTGGAGAACCGGCGTGGCTGCTACGGACTGGTCCAATGTTGCCAAGAAAGGGCAAATTGAAGTAAGTTATGCTATGAAGTTAACCTTAGTCTTAAAGAGTATTGCTATGAGTTTTTTTGAACTCTGGTTTTATGAATTTTTTTGAACTCTGGTTTTGGTTTGTGCTCCTTTGGAATCATTAATATAAATTTATTTTAGATCATTCACAATGCAAGGATTTAGAAATGTAGTATGCAATGAGGTCGTGGAATAAAATAATGGATCCCTATTTCTGGCCTAACTGGAGGCATATACATATATAATGCTTGTTATCTTATCCTTCATGGAAAAGTGTCAGTTGTCCCACACCTTTTTCTGCATTTTAAACTAGTTTAGGACTTATTTGATAATTGATATCACTTTTATTTTTTGGTTTAAGTGGGGATTTCTAAGAATGTTGCTTAAACAAATCCCTTTTCCATTTTCTTTATTTGAAAAGTTAAAAAAAGATTTAAAGTGTTAGTAAGTGAGCCATTAGTGTTTATATGAAAGAAGGATCTGAGATCTAGGTAATGCACCGTCATTGTTTGCTTTACATCTTGATGTATTTCTTTTTCTCTTAATTCTTATGTTTCCAATCACTATATCATGTTGATCATATAAAGTCCTTGATTTACGTGGTGTATGAAAGTTCATGTTGTTTCTGTTGAAGTTATAAAACCTACCTATTTGCGTATGAATGTAGTTGCTTTGTACTCTTTTTATGGTTTTTGTTTAAAGTATCTAGCATTGTATTGAAATAGCAGTCTTCTTATGCTAGGTACTGGAACTTGAGTTGAAGAAATTGTATGCCACTGTGACATCCATCCATGATGAGATGTTTCATCTCCGAGAGAGGTATCGGATCAGACATAATTGTGGTTAAAATTATTAGTCTTTTGCTCAGTTTCATACAAATACATTGATGTGATGAGATTCACTTGATGATGCATATGCACTTGTTTAAACAGCCTATTTCTATTTGAGAAGCCATTGCTGTCTCATTTAATCACCACCCACCTTTTTTTTCCTTCAAAAAAGCACCATTGATCTCGGCTTCTCTGTTCGTTGTAATGTATATGATTTAGTCATATCTCATTGTTTTTTCTTCTCTGTTTTCTTCCATGGACTTTTAGGGAGGAAGAAATGCAACATCTTAATAGAACAACTAACTCCAAGATGGCCACTTTTAGCTTCCTTTCCCTGTTGGTTTGCTTGTCGGTTGCCGGTTTGCAATTATGGCATCTCAAGACGTTCTTCGAAAGGAAGAAGCTTCTCTAGTTTCTATCCCCATGATTTCTACTTCTTCACCTCTTTTTAAATTTTTTGTTCTTTTGTTTACATCAACTTGTATTTCTCAATTTTGTATTTTGTGGCGATTTTGTTAGTTGGCCACTATTGCTAGTTTAGTTGGTACTGCTGACAACTACTAGCTTCTAGAGAAGTAGAAAGAAAAGAAAATGCTTCCCTTTTTATCTAAATTTTTTTCACTCTAAAGATTAGATTAATATATTTGTTAATTACTTTTCATTCATTTTGATAATGGCCAAGTTACTGAATTAGAAATTGAGATGGGTGTCCTTTCTTTTTCAATTTTTTTTATCAAGAAAAAATGTTGTATTTTAAGTTGTCTTTATATCATGTCCATACACTGGTAAACTAGTGTAAGAGATGATTTTGTGATGTAAATTGATAACCAAAATTAGTAATTAATTAATTTTCTCCATTCATGGGCCTCCTATGTGGGCCCAGAAAAAGCAAAAGTTTGAAAAACAGTTCAAAGACGGGAACCTCTGACCAAGCCAACGGGTGGGCATGGCGCTCCCGCCAAACCAAAAGCACAGCCTAGTAGCCGCTTTGGCCTCCATGGCCGAGTCTTGCCTCTCCATGAGAGACCTCAAACAAATCCATGCTCGCGCAATCCTTTCAAACCTCCATCGCCACCCCCTTGTCCTCGGCAAGATCTTCCGGTTCGCGGCGGTATCACCCTCGGGTGACTTACACTATGCTGACCGTCTGTTCTCCCAAATGGCCGAACCAAACACTTTCTTCTACAACATTCTCATCCGGGGTTACTCCAGGAGCTCGTGGCTTTCCCATTCTGTTCATTTGTTCAACCAGATGAGGTTGAATTGTGTTGACCCAGATGAGTTTACTCTCACATTCTTGCTGAAAGCGCGGTCAAGGATGAAAATGGATGAGCCTTTGACAATGGCGTCCGATGAGATTCATGGGGCTGTGTTGAAGTTTGGATTTTACTCGCAGTTGTTTGTGTACAATGCGTTGATTCATTACTATGCGGCCAGAGGGGAATCCAGTGCAGCGAGGCGAGTATTCGCAGAGACGTCGGCTGTCGATGTTATTTCGTGGTCGGGCTTGGTTGTTGCTCATGTGAGAGCCGGGGAATTGGAATATGCACGACATATGTTTGATCAAATGCCTGAGAGAGATGTAGTATCTTGGACTACTATGATTTCGGGGTATTCCCAAGCAAAGCATTCGAGAGAAGCTCTTCATTTGTTTTCGGAGATGCTGGATGCAAGCATGATGCCCGATGAGGTCACCATGCTGAGTGTAGTCTCCGCATGTACAAACTTGGGAGACCTGGAAACTGGGATAGGGATCCACCAATACATAGACGAGAGGGGGTTGGGATGGATGGTTTCGCTTCAAAACGCGTTGATCAACATGTATTCCAAGTGTGGATGCGTGGACCGAGCATGGCAAGTTTTTGATAACATGAATCGGAAGAGCTTGGTCACTTGGAACTCAATGATCTCAGCATCTGCCAATCATGGCAATCCAGATGACGCATTTCGTCTGTTTGAATGCATGATTAGTTCTGGTATTTCGCCTGATGGGTTCACACTTTTAGCCCTTTTAGTTGCTTATACGCACAAGGGATTGGTGGATGAAGGCTATCGACTATTTGAGAGCATGCAAAGGGACCACGGAATTGAGGCACGCATTGAGCATTATGGTTGCGTGGTGGATATGTTAGGCAAGGCAGGTCGATTGGACGAAGCGTATAAACTATTAACTAGCATCCCTTTACCAAGCAATTGTGTTCTCTGGGAAACGCTGCTTGCAGCTTGTAAAGTCTATGGCAATGTGAATATGGGGGAGAGAGTTGTGAAGAGACTTCAAGAGTTGAAACCAGATGGAGGAAAGTACTATGCTATTCTCCGAGAGATTTCTGATGCTGCTGCTGGACGCAAAGAGTTGGAACAAACTACGCCGGTTAATGATGTAAACTCCGGACTATAGCTTCATGGGAGCAAAAGGATTACTTTCAACTCTATTTATGCATTTGGAAGTGTTAGGAATAAATTAACGCCCATTTCTGGTCCTCCAATTTCTTAGCTTATTTAGCATCCTAGGCCGAATTAATCGAATCATTTTTGCTGATAATTAGAGTCCCATTATATACAGCTCTTGAATTTTGTGGTTGTGGAACTTAAAAACCATAGCCAATCATGTTATGCGACAGGGGCAGGGTACGCCAGAGAGCATTATATTTTGACGGCATACACACAGAATCTTCACTAAAAACCTAGTTTCAGGCCTTGTGAACTTTTTTTTATAAAAGAAAATTATACTAATAATAACTATACTCTAGTCAACTTTTGTAGCATAAGTTCTAAAACGTTGATGGTTTTGTCCCACAGAAAATTGGTTAAAGCGAATAGCAAAACGCGGCAAGAGTTAATGTGGTCAACCGGTGAGACTTGCTATATGACCATAAAATATTTGTTCAACCACGAGAAATTCACAGGACAAGCCAACCCGAAAGTCTGGGATTTTATTCAGAGGATGAACACAACCACGCAAACACGCTGAACTTTTAGACGATAGTTTTTAAGTGATTTGGGATGCTCAAAAACAGGACACGGTAGACAGCATTCATAGCAATACACGCCAGAAACCTTTATTTAGTAGCTAAATATGGCATCACTCCAGTTCAATGGACGACATGCATCCAGATCACTCATCGTCGTAGCTCTTGTGGTGGTGGTGGTGGTGCTTATAGCGGTGGTGCTTTTTCTCTTCATCATTATCGGAGCCATCATCCCCCTGCAAACGTTCATGGGTGATCAGTCAAATGTAAAACAGAGGATCTACTTCTGCGTGTGTATAAATACTAAACCACTCTCACATACTGGAGCAAAGAATGTAAGATTAACCTTAATTCGCAAGTTAAAACCCACAGAGAATGAATGCGACCTACAGTGACACTCCACAGCCAGATGAACAAACGAATAATTCATATTGCCGGGTACTTATGAGGTAGGAGCACATACTGAATACATATTTATAAACGAATGATAATTTTTAAGCATAAATTCAGTAGTACATTGAAACTATGTAATGCATATTGAACACAACCAAATCATCTAAAACAAACTACAGCTAAAACGCTTGTTCCATTTGAAATTCCAAAGGTTCTTATATCCACATCAAATGACCGATGAAAAGAGAGGAGCGTGGGGTTTGAGCAAGTGTGACTGAATACTGAAACAATGCAATGCATTGAGAGAAGATACGAGAATTTGCTTTTTCAAGTAATGGAAAAAAGGCGTCTAAATAAGTTATCAGGATTAATGAAAGGAATCAGAAACCCTGATTCTAGCCCAAAAGGAAATAAAAAAGACAAACTAGATTGACTTCTAAAGAGTACTACAAGTACATACAACGAACAACCTAGAAAATAGAGAATATAATAATTTAAAGCAGGTTTGTCCATAAAATGCTTTAACACGCGCATGAAAATATAGACTCTAGATTGAAGCTACCACAAAAACGAATTCACATAAGAGCAAAAGGTAAGAAGCTTGGCGACGTATAAACATGGATATAGATACACATAAGAGCAAAAGGCAAGAAGTTGGGGACACATATGACTTTAAATATGGATATGACTGCATATCAGTATATAAGAGCTAGAAGATTAAAGTACTCACATATTTCTTGCTACCATAGCCCTCCTCGCCATAGCCATACTTCGGACGATCTTCATCATCATCACCACGCCTCTCATAACTAGGCTTCCGATAATCCTCCTCCTCAGACCGGCCGTAACTTGGCCTCCCGTACTCCTCTCCTTCCTGGCGCTGATAACTGGGCTTCTCATAACTCGGCCTCCTTGGGGGCTCATCACCATAAGAGGGCCTCTCATACTCAGACCTTCCATAGCCTGAGCTCTCATACTCGGATTTCTCGGTCCTTCCTCCATATCCATACTCAGCACGTCCCTCCTCTCCGTAACTCGGCTTCCGACCATACCCAGATCCGTATTCAGATTCAGGTGTCTCGTACTCGGTCTTACGACCGTACCCAGATCCATACTCAGCCCCGGAGCTCTCATACTCGGTCTTGCGACCGTACCCAGATCCATATTCTCCCCCGGAAGTCTCATATTCAGTCTTCCGGCCATACCCAGATCCATAATCCGAACTGGGTTCATCCGATTCCGGTCTCCGGCGATACCCAGATCCGTATTCCGATTCAGGCGCATCAGATTGCGGCCTTCGACCGTACTCAGATCCATATTCCGAACTGGGTCGCTCATACTCACTCTTCCCGCCATACCCAGATCCATAATCAGACCCAGGCCTCTGAGATCCGTACTCGGATCCACCATAACCACCAGGCCTATTCACACCAGGCTGAAACCCATAAGCCGGCTCAGGCCTCTGTCCATATCCACCACCAGCACCAGCACCACCTCCGTACTCTCCCTCAGCGTGGGACCCACCCGGGTTAAACCCGTAGGCGGGTCCGGGGTGGGGCTTGGGGCGCGCATAGCTGCTGTACTCGACGTCGAGGGCCTCATCGGCATAGGCAGAGGGCTCACTGTAGGAGGAGAACTGGGGGCGATCGTAGTCAAAATCGTCGGTCAAAAGAGGATAACAGGTCTCTTCGGAGGGGGGGATGGGTCGACCATAGGTGAGGTGAATGTCGTATCCGCCACCATACGGCGTCGGATCGTACTCGTCGAAGTCGTCGACGGCATCTTCGTCTCTGGAGTAGTAAGGCATATCGTTCCGATAAAGTTTGAAAAACTTCTGGTTCTGAGATCGATCGTAAAAATTTCTCAAAATGACTGGAGTGTCGGATCAAGGACGGGACGGTATTTATATAGGTCGTTAGTTTTGGTTCACCTTAAACGACGTCGTTTTTGTGGAGGAGGAGAGGACAGGTGGAAAGAAATGAAAATCAATATGATGAAAGCGAAAGTGGGTTGTGGGCCTCCTCTATCAATGGATAATGGATCGAGCTTTGAAAAATCTGAACAATGGTCCAGTTCTAATCCGTTTGTGGCTTTTCGGGTTACATTTGAAAACGACAGCATGTTGATTGTCGGCAAGTTTATTTATTTATTTATTTGGTAAGGCAAAGTAATTTTGCTTGAGATATTTTTAGGCAAGTAATGGACTGAATTAGTGCAGTGAAAATTAAGAGAGGATCTCTATTTCATTCTAAACTTGAAACCTTTCCTTCAAAAAAGAGAAAAAAAAAAAAAGAAAAAAAACCTTGCATTTTGGACTTTTAAGGAATATTTACTGTTCTTAATCCAAAAAATCTCTCTCTCTCTCTCCCTGTATCTTTTGTGGAATCCAAAAAAATCTTTTGGAGAGTAAAAAGAATAATAAATTTCTTCTTATTAAATTCGTTTCTTGAATAAATATTTTTTTTTGAGGTAAAAAATTTGTCATTATAAAAAGGTTATCTTTACAATAACATATTGAATTGGAAGACGAAATTCCTCCAATAGATAAGCTAATTCTCTAATCCTAAGATTATCCTAGTCAAACCAAATGTAACCGGTTGACTACGACACCAGGAAAAAAGGAAAAAAAGCAAAAATGCATCCAACAGTAACTAACACTGTCAATGCATTCGACTCCAAAAATTAGAGATTTATGGTCAACATCCCTGACCTATGGGAGAGCCCAGATACAAACCCGTCATGCTTTACAAACTCTTCATGCTTAAACTCTTCATGCTCAAAACCTTCATACTCAAATCCTTCATGCTTCATAAAGCTCTCATAGGTATCATAGTTTGATCGCTTGAAGGAGTGCCACACATGCACTTGCCTATTTTTACCGAAGGGGGAGATCTACAAGTCTCCCCCTTCGGTCTTCTTATAACCGTCCTCAAATTTAAATCTGCACAAAAGAGAAAACTCCACAAAGGGAGTGAAATAAACTCCCATCAAGGGGAGATAATAAAGTCCACATTGGGAGTAAAAAAATCCCATTAGAAGGAGACAATAAATTCCACAAAGGGTGATTGCCATCTTTTTATTTCTCTCTCTTTTTCCTGCCTTAGTAACAGTTTTCCCCGTCCGATTCAGTTTTTTTTTCATGCTTGATAAAGCATGAGTCTTTACATTTTAAAAAAAATAGCAGGAAAAGAAAGCATAGCCTTTATTTCCATCATATTACAACTCATTATGGTTAGGAAAATGGACTTAATTAGTAGTAATATTAGACTAAAATGACTTTTTAAGAAGTGTCTTGGAGAAAATACTTTTCTACTAGTGTTACAGTATTTACGACGGAAAGCACACAATTTATAATCATTGAATTGATTGATAATAAAAAAAATAATTTTATGATCACACATATATTGAGACCTCTGGTCACACAATATTTTATTTTTTTTTGAAAGGCTGGTCACATAACATTTTGAAACTATTAGGAAAAATATTTTTCAAACACGTTTAAAAAGGTCATTTTAGCCTAAACTACTTCCATGTCAAATTCCCTTGTGGTTACGCATAAATAAATAATTTTTTTTGGTAAGACATGAAAATTCATTCAAGGAGTGCTATATGCAATATTTTTGGTACTATATTTCACTCTATAGTCTTTATTTAGCATGTTGGTTTCATTAACCATTTTTACATTCTTTCGTATAATAAATTGGAGTAGAAATTATATGTTAAGGAATAAAAGTAAAACTAAAGAACAAGAAAAAAAAAAAATAATGCACTTAACATTTCTCAATTTTATTTAGGAATCTCGTACGCTACAAACTGAGCAATACGTCAGGAATTTTTTCGAAACAAATACAATCTGAAACTATAACTTAACTTGGCTAATGTGTGATGTAGATGTACCTATTTCACTAATCGGGATTAGAAGGGCTCTAGTGGGACCACCAGCCTCTCATTACATAATATCGTTTAAAAGACATAAAACTAATTAAAGCGAAATAAAAAAAAAGTAGCAACGCGTTGAAAAATAGTTGGAGGGAAACACGGCAAGAAGAGGAACATGCTTAAGATCCATAGGACACGAACACAGTATCCTTTTCACCCTCGTACCGCGTTAATTTAGTAGCTAAAACATAAAGAACAAGATTCTAGTTTTGGATTTGCATCTACAGACCCTATAAATAAACGAATAAAAATAATTAACTAAATTAATAACAAAACTAAAGAAGATTCTACTCTGTCTTTGTGGTTTAGCGGTTTAGCTCTGCGTTTTCTCTCCGCAACAATCGACCTCATCGCCATTATTATTGTTATTATTGCAAATCGAATCCTTTCCTTCGAAACACAGAGACCCAATACAGTTTGAGGCCGACCCTTTTCATCTCCAATTTCAATGGCGGCCTCCAGTGTTGTTATAAGAGTGGCCCAAGACGGCTCCGGCGACTTCCGTACAGTCCAGGACGCAATTGACTCTGTTCCTCTCTGCAACACCCGTCGCACTGTCATTCGTCTGTCACCCGGGATTTATCGACAGCCTGTCTACGTACCCAAGACCAAGAACCTCATCACCCTCGCTGGTCTCAACCCGGAGGACACTGTTCTCACCTGGAATAACACCGCCACCAGAATCGAACACCACCAGGTATGAGTCTCCCGAGTTTTGCTTCTACCCAGTTGGGTTCTCGACACGTGGAGGTTGTTTTTACATTTTTTTTCCCTTTTTTTTTGGGTAGGCGTCTCGTGTGATTGGTACTGGAACTTTTGGGTGCGGGAGCACTATTGTGGAAGGGGAGGACTTCATTGCTGAAAATATCACTTTTGAGAACTCTTCTCCTGAGGTGAAGTCTTTCTCAATTCTCTAAAATGGGTCAGTTTAGAAAATGTTTGTCGGTTTATTCCATGTAGAATTTGAGCTTTTGAGTAGACTTTTCAGCTAATTTAGGTTCTGGGTATGTTGAAAATTGGGATAAATATGTGTGTGCGCGCGTGTGTGTGTAAATTTGATACGTGAATTCTGTTTTTCTGGATCGGTACATGAGTATATTCATGTACCGGGTGCTCCGCATCTTGTAACTTGTCCTCGTTTGGCTTTTACTAAGTGTTAAGCCTTTTTAAAGTTAGCCTCTTTTGATTATCTCACCATATTTTGTATTTTTTTTTAAAAAAAATAAATTGAAAGAATGCTCACTCTTTTTTTGCATTGCGATGTTTTTGTTTTTCTATTTAAAAGGGTTCGGGTCAAGCTGTGGCGATTAGAGTAACAGCTGATCGGTGTGCCTTCTACAATTGCAGATTCCTTGGATGGCAGGTGTGTCCACTGTTTCTTGGGTGTAAGAGTTTTGCTGGTTGGATCTTGTAATTCTTTTATGCTCAACTTCACCGCCTGAAAGCGTCTTCCATTTAAGGATGACTTGAAAAACGTATCGCATAACTCATGCAGGATACTCTATACTTGCATTATGGAAAGCAGTATCTCAAAGATTGTTATATAGAAGGAAGTGTGGATTTCATTTTTGGCAATAGCACTGCCCTTTTGGAGCATTGTCATATCCATTGCAAGTCAGCAGGTTTCATAACCGCACAAAGCAGGAAATCCTCTCAGGAGACAACTGGTTATGTTTTCTTGAGGTGAGTAACTGAACAAATTTTTTTTGTTTTTTTTCAATCAAGTTCTTTGGTTTTTACGCAATTATTTTCATCTTTATAAGTTCTTAAGGTTTTGCAACTTGCTTTATGGATAGACTTTCACATAGCAGAAAAATGTAATGTTGTAGAAGTTCAAGGAAAGAACAAATGACTGCAGGAACCAAACCATTGGAATGTTATTGCAGAGTGGTCTTATTTTCCAAAACAGTATTGGCTATAAACTCTTAAGAATGGATCAAAACTATCCATTTGTGAAACCTTGCTATTTTTCTTAGTTACCAACGTACTTTTTTTATTCAACCCAACTTAACTTCGTATGGTATCAAAGCTTTAGATTCTGAGATCAATTTGTTCTTCTGGGCTCTGTCCAGGAGAGAGGGATCATTTATTTTCTCTGGAGGCTTTAGATTCTGAGATCAACTTGTTATTCTGGGCTATGTCCAGACCACTTGTAGACGGGGAAACCTTGAATTTCTTCCATGTATACATTTAACCTGTTTGGTTTCTTCACAATTTCTTGTTTTTTGCTCAATTTAGGGTATATAATACTAGTTTCCCACAGATGTAAGCATTTCACTTCCCCATGTCATTAGACAGCGTTGGTTACCCACATATGTTGATTACTTGGATCATTGTTTGTCATTATTTCCTCTGAAGTTAAGTTTTTTATTCTGATTTTATGATTCTATTTTCTTTGTTCTGGCAAATCTAAATTAATGACTGTTCTCAAAAGATAATTTGCATCGAGATACTTTACTACTTGTATTATGTCCCATCCATACAGATTTCCTTCTTAATTGCTCCCTTTCTCTTCTCTCTTTTAGTCTTTTGCTGCTACAGTTTACTGGTTTTTATGCCCTTTACTGTTTAAAATGCGTGGGATTGATGTAGATGTGTGATCACTGGCAATGGAGGAACTTCATATGCATATCTAGGACGACCATGGGGACCTTTTGGAAGAGTCGTGTTTGCATACACGTATATGGATGCATGCATCAAACATGTTGGCTGGAATAATTGGGGTAAAGCCGAGAATGAAAGAAGTGCTTGCTTTTATGAGTACAGGTACACTCTTGAGTCCTCCTGCCTAGTTCTACGTAAATTTGGATGAGACCTTAGGCAGTTTCCAACCAACTAATTTCAAACAATTACAAGGAGTTGGTGCCACAGAGGGAGGGGGGGTGGTGGAATTGAGAGAGTAAAGACTATCCAAACTCAATTGTAGTAATCAATTTTCTTTTAAATACGTTTCTATATGAAATGATTTCTTCTTCATCATGAAATTGTATTGATTGCAGTCTTGAAAATCATTATAGCATGTTCATTAGATAAGTCATGCTGCCCTTTTCAGGTTGTTAGCAGTTGCATCATTCAATAAGCTTGAATTGGTTAAATGTAAAATGCAGGTGTTTTGGGCCTGGTAGTTGCCCCTCAAAACGGGTGACATGGTGTAGAGAGCTGATGGACGAGGAAGCGGGAGAGTTCCTTATGCACTCCTTTATTGACCCTAATGCACAAAGGCCTTGGCTTGCTCAAAGAATGGCCTTGAGGGTACCATTTTCTGCTTAAAGCGTTTCAACCGAAATTGACATGAGGAATATTTTACCGGCAGGCGATCACAGATCTGAGGATGCTGAAATCTTGACGCTATAGAGAGTGAATAATAATGTTTTCTCAATGTTGGGAGGAACTTTGGTTGCCTTTTCATGTATTAGAGCTCCCTCTGAACTTTTGTTTGGAACTACTGTTAATAATGAGGCATGTACTGTTTGCTTCATTTACATATGTTACCCAATCCCATAGTCTGGCCACATGTTTAAGGGAGCATATTCGTCAACGAGATAAAAGTTAAAAACTGGGCAAATATCATTTACTAGGGGGGGAAAAAAGTAAATTTAGTGTGAATGATAATGTTTTCTCAATGTTGGGAGGAACTTTGGGTGCCTTTTCATGCACTAGAGCTCCCTTTGAACTTATACTGTTAATAATGAGGCATGTATTGTTTGTTGGGATAATCGCAAAAAAAAATCTCGAAATTTGGATGTTCTGTAATTTAAACCATGAAGTTTGGATTATGCAAAATAATACCTTGAGATTACGAATTTTCGAAAATTAATACTTTGGATTAATTTTTTGAATAATTTTAACTGATAAAATACAATAATATCCTCAAAATTTAGATGAATAATATGGATTAATTTAGTTTTAATAGAAAATATTATTATTTTTTTATTCTTAAAATTGGTCAGAAAATCTGTCAGAGTATTAATTTTTAGAAATTCTTAATCTCAGGGTATTATTTTGCAAAGTCTAAACTTCAGGATTTATATTACAGAACACCTAAATTTCATGGTATTTTTTTATAATTATCACTTGGTTGTTTCATAATCTGACCACATTTTTAAGGACGCATATTCGTCAAAGAGGGTGTTTGTGCGGATTTTGGCGGGCTTGCTTTGTCTCCGCCAAAGAGATTAAAAGTTAAAAAGTGGGTGAATGCATTTGCTAGGGAAAAAAATGAACTTAGTGGAGATGCGGGGGATCGAACCCCGTGCCTCTCGCATGCAAAGCGAGCGCTCTACCATTTGAGCTACATCCCCGTTTCAGTTTTGCTATCTTCTATTTAAAATCAAGTGTATTGCTACGGTGAAAAATGTTTTTCCACTTCTCTTGTTTATGTTAAGAATTCAAGATAAATATCTGGCACTGGAATGAAAATCCATCAGTCATTTAATTTAATGATACATTATTGTTTTTAAAGTGGGAGTTGTTTACATTTTGGCAATCCTGGTATTCGTCTTAAAGTCATTCTCTGACTATTCGTTGTTGGAAAGTCCCAATTATGTCATTCTCTGACTATTTATTCAATTTATTTAATTAAGTTTTAAACTAATTAATTGGACAATATTGGATAAAAATTTATATTTTGTTAGTGGAAATTTTTTATAAAGAGAAAAGGTGGATTATATTTGCACCCTTGCTTATATAAAAGCACTCGTTACATTGATAAAATTACTAAAAAGAACAAATTAAATGATAAGCAAGCTTTGTGCACCCATGATTTAGTTTATATATGTATATATATTTCAAAATCCATTCTCATTATTTGATTTCAAAAAAAAAAAAATCAATTTTCATCTCTTTGCCTTATTATTGCGCCACTTTCTGTTTGTCTTTCTCCTTTCCCTTGTAATTCATATCTATTTGTTCTCCTCCCACTTTTTTTTTTTTTTTTTCCCAGTTACTCTCTGTTTCACCCCTCACGGCCTTTTCTATTTAGTTTAGATTTTCATTTTGTTTTGATATACGTATATAATATGCAAAATACAATTGCTTCACCCACAAGAAGAAAATTAACCAAAAAACACAAAATTACTGTCAAATAGAATTAAATCAGAACCTTTTATAGTATCTCTCTTCTTTTCAAACTCATCTATATGTTTACTAAAAATCCAGTTAAACCATAGATACATTGACTCTACCATAATCCAAATAAATATTAAACAAAAGAAAAGGAAAAAAAATAGAAAAGTGAGAAAAAATCTTGGAGTGGAGGTAAAAGTCAGTTTTGTGTTTGGAATTGAGTTTGCTGTTGGAGGATTATGGGGTGTATTTAGTGTTGAAAGTTTATAACGTAAACAAGTTCTTTAAATTAAGGGAAATATTGTAATTAAAAATTACTTTTTCAGAACTAGGGTGCCTTTATAACATAAAGGGTGCAAATATAACTTTCTCAAAAAAAAATTCCAATCAAATAGTGAAAATTTTATATAAAGAGAAAAATTCCAATCAAATTCTTCCTCTAAATGGCTACTTTATCCAAGTGTGGTTACAACCTTACTTTTTAGCCCAAAAAAAGGACAAAAGAGAATAGAAACCTCAAAATATATGGTACCATATTGCTTGTTGTATTAACACGTTACACGTTTGCGATAAAGTGAGTTAATTCAAGTGATAAGAATATCTATTATCTGGGATCTCGTTCCTAAATTCGAGTCACACCGAGAATATGTGTGAAAACCTATTATTCTTAATGAAATGGAGTGGAGACTGAGTAGTTGTAGGCATTTTCCTTTAATTTGTAATAAGTGGAGTCATTAGTCAAGCCCACTTAAAAAAAAATTCTTTTTTTTTTTAAACTGTTACACATTTACACTTGCTAACTCTATTGCTCAAACTTTTCCTCTTTAGTTCCATCAAGCATCCGTTAATTTCCTTGAACTAATGACAATCGTTTTTCTATAAATAAAAAATTACCACTAGTGTATTTCTTAAGAAAAATTGTCATCAGTTACATATACATTGCTTGCAATTCATGGGGTATGCTCTGACTGCCTTTCTGTCTCTTTGTTTCCACTCCCCTCCCCTCTTATTTTTTTTTTTCCTTCAGATCTCCTTACCTCCTCCCATTAGAGTGGGACTAATTATGCATCTAGAAAACTACTTCCATAGCTTGTGCAACGACATGTTTTTCTCGGTGTCCTTCTTCATTACCTTGGCCACTGCCATCTCAAAGTCTTCCTGTGTTACATGAACCCTTCTTTCCCTCAAAGCGAACATTCCTGCTTCTGTGCACACAGCCTGAAGACAGGAAAAATGTTATTTGGATATGAAACAAATCTGTATTATTAACCCAACTATATTATGCAGTCTACATTGGTCCTATCAAGCGAGAATTTGGGAAGATTCAAGGCCAGTATATGCAATTGACATTAGTACAAAAAGAAACTACCTTTAGTTCCGCACCAGATGCGCCATTCATCTTCTCTGCAATCTTCTTCAGATCAATCCCACGCATTAAATTCATTCTCCTCGAATGAATTTTCAAGATGTCGAAACGAGACTGCAATTTTTTTGGGCATGAATGAGTATTGCATTTAGAATCAAACAGATACTATAAGCATGCGCACTTTTACATTGTTAAGCAAATTTTTGTGAAACCATATCTCTATTATCAACATCACCAATTACGGAGTCGTCAGAATAAAACAAACACCTTTGAAAACCTAAATGCAAATTAATAGCACTGTAAAACAAACTCGGCTCCAGGAAAACAAACATAGGAGGACCATTAGCCAGCAACCACACTTCATCCATGCAATACAGGCAAATCTACACTGATTGATGAATTGAATACCTATGAAGATGCTTAAGCCAGATATTTATTAAAAAAAAAAAAAAAAAAAGAGAGATGGGGGAGGGGGAGGAAGAAACAAACACACAAACTGTGCGTGAATACCATGAGAAGAATTTACCTCCTCATTTGGATTTGGAAACTCGATCTTTCTGTCAATTCTCCCTGCCCTAAGGAGGGCTTTATCCAGAATGTCAATACGATTTGTTGCCATCAAAACCTGTGAGAGGAGAATTTTAGAAAAAATGTTTTGGACAACACAAAGGATAATGTTAACATCAAATCATGTTAATCACATATCTTTTGAGTATATGAGGAATATGACTCCATATAATACCTTGATTTTGTTTGATGCTTCAAATCCATCCAACTGGTTCAGAAGCTCCAACATAGTCCGCTGCACCTCACTGTCTCCATTGCCACTTCCAGATTCCATTCGAGCAGACCCAATACTGTCAATTTCATCCATAAAAATGATAGATGGTGCATGCTCCCTGAAACAAACAATACTTATTTGATGAAAATGGTCCTAACAGAAGCTCACGTAAAGCACACAATCAACCAGAACAGAGAAAACATGAGAAGTTCAAAGATGCTCCAAACAAATCACTAACACAAGGATCAAAGAACAAGATCAAAACAAACCTTGCCATGACAAAAAGTTCTCTAACCATTCTAGAGCCTTCTCCAATGTATTTCTGAACTAATTCAGAACCAGATACTCGGATAAAGGTACAATCGGTATGATGAGCCACAGCCCTAGCCAAAAGTGTTTTCCCTGTACCAGGTGGCCCATACAGCAGGACACCCTATTATAGGAGAACGAAAGATTTAGAGCCAAAAAAATAATAGTCAGTAGCTCTCAAGGCTACCACTAACCAGATCCTATGACTTGAAATCCAGTATTACCTTTGGTTGAGCTATTCCAAGACTCTCAAACAATTCAGGATGTTTGATTGGAAGCTCAATGACCTGAGAAGCAAATTACAATTCATGCATTAATAATCAACCAAATAAACAACACTGCAACCAAGAAGAATCATAGAGTCTAAAAGAAAGAAATGGAAATTCAGAAACTTAGAATGCTCGAGAAATACCTCCTTGATTTCTTTGATCTGCTGATCAAGCCCACCAATCATATCATAGGTGGAATCTGGAACCTTTTCAACTTTCATAAGGTTGACCAGAGGATCTACTTTGCTTGGCAAGACCAAATGAAGAACGTAGCTGTCATTGCGGAGAGCAACTCTAGTTGATGGTACAATCTTTGTGATATCAATATTTTTATCTATATCAACAACATATTTCCCTTCTGGATGAACCTGCAAAAAGAGAAGCAAATAAACGTAGGTCATTAGGTATAAGAAGTTCAGAATGAATACATTTCATGGTACAAACAAAACGAAATTAGCAGAGACAACACGATACTTACCTTGACTAAGACCTTGTTTTTCCCCATTACTTTAACTACTTCACCAACATAGGATCCAGGCTCCTGCAGCAGTTGTAGCTCTTCCCTAAGCATCCTCACTATTGAATTACATATTAAACAACATCATCGATCGAACAACAACTCCAAATTCCTAAATTGTAACCTTCCGAGGAGTTGAAAAGTTCAATACACAACTCCAATAAATTAAAATCTACCCGTTAAAATCCTATCGAAATTTAAGCAGAAACACTGATGAGTCGCATGTAACGAAACCCACCAAGAAAATGCTTACTAGTTACTAGCTCAAGTACTTGTCCTATTAGAGCCTTTTTTTCGTTTCATATTCTAGATTAGTTCCAAACATTGAACCCCAATAATTAAATGGTAATAAGACGGTGTTAATATAAACCACATAGATTTGCTGATGCCATCAAGATACCAGATATAAAAATTGATCTGGTCAAGTGTTTTCCATTCCTATGCTGAATTTGTTTAATGACCATTCAACCAAAGTCTTAGCATAATACTTTCTCATTCCTATACTGAACTAGTTTAATATTCTAGTTGAAATTAATATTGAAGAATAAAAACGTTCCTTCCCAAAGTTCCCATTCCTTCTTAACAGATTTCTACACAAGAACCCAACCCTCTATCCATTATTAGAAACCGACCCAGAAAACCAAAACCGTAACAGCTAAGTGAAGTCCAAACAAAATTAAAATCTGCCCTAAAAAAGAAAGTCAAGAATCATAGGCATGGTTAATTAATTAGGGTTAGAGGTAAAAGCGAACCTCTGGAATTGAGATCGTTGCGCTGAGCTTCAAGACGATTAAGATTGTGGGTTTTGTGGCGGACATGGAGCTGGAGCTCATGGATGTGTTGGAGGAAGTACTGTTTGAGACCTTCCCCTTGCCTCGCCGCGCTGGCCGACCAAGTCTCCTCCGGCATCGCCTCTGGTTGCTTGGGTTCCACTCCCACTGTCGCCATTGAAAAGGGCTCTTAGTCTTTGGTGTCTACAGTGGACCGAGTGATGACGGTTTTATATGATATGATTATTAATTGGGATATTTATCGATTCACTATTATTATTAAGTGTCGATTTATTTTGAGTAATTAATTATTTTTTTTTTTTTTGGGGTAAGTTTTGAATTCTCGGTTAGTATTAAACAAAGGGGTTATTATAAAAAAAAAAATCTCGGATTTTTCTATTTTAGAAAAAAAAAAAAAACATTGTATTTTTCGTTATATCAAATAAAATTTTTAATTTTTAATGTTTTTTTTCTAATTTTAGTAAATAAAAATCTTAAGTTTCTAATTTTATCAAATAAAACCTTAATATTTTGAAATCCCATTAAATTGAACTCAAAATAGATATTTAATCAACGAATATATAACATGATTAAGAAGTGATTTTATTTCTTAAGTGTTCTATATTTATGAACTATTTTTTAAAATTTATTTCAGCTAAAAAATTAATATTTTCAGTATAGAATGAAATAGTTTTCACTAAATCGGAATGCTTGTTGATGTAAATAGCTTTGTATAATCGCACATGACAATGTACATTAAAGAAAAATGAGTTATTTGACTGATTTCACAGGCTACTTTGATTCAATTTTATAATCCAAATATTTTATTTGATATAACTAAAAAACTCAAGGTTTTTTTTTTGGATAAAATTAAACAAAGACAAAGTTTTTTTTTTATATAATTGAAAATNACAAAAATTAAAAATTTTAATTTTATTGGTTAGGAGAAAAATACTTTGATTCAATTTTATAATCCAAATATTTTATTTGATATAACTAAAAAACTCAAGATTTTTTTTTTTGGCTAAAATTAAACAAAGACACCCTTAAAAACAAAAATTGAAAATTTCAATTTTATTGGTTAGGGAAAAAATACTTTAATTCAATTTTACAATCCAAATATTTTATTTGATATAATTAAAAAACTCAAAGTTTTTTTTGGCTAAAATTAAACAAAGACAAAGTTTTTTCTTATATAATCGAAAATCCATGGGTTTTTTGCTAAAATTAAACAATTCTAGGCTTTTTTTTTTCAACAATAACCCTGTTTTAAGTTTTTTTTTTTGCTAAAATTAAACAAAAACATGGTTTTTTTTTTATATAATCGAAAATCCATGGGTTTTTTTCAACAATAACCCTTAAAAACAAAAATTGAAAATTTTAATTTTATTGGTTAGGGGAAAAAATAATTGAATTTTAGTGGAGATGCGGGGGATCGAACCCCGTGCCTCTCGCATGCAAAGCGAGCGCTCTACCATTTGAGCTACATCCCCGTTGTTGAAGGTCTCGACGAAAACAATACAAAACAATAATTACAGGAACTCATCTGTTCCTTTTGCGTACTTACTCACATCACATTCTTGCTTCAAGTTTGTATGAGAAAAATAGTTGTACTTATGGCTAAAATTTTAAAAGGACGAGACATTGATAACTAAACTGTATTTCTGGCCTGTCATACTTTGTTAATGTGGTCTTAAATTTGCTGGTTTTTCGGTTGTTCTCGGTTAATTTCAGAAGCGAAATAGTGAACAATGAAGCAAAATCACTGCCTTACTGAAAAATTTTGTTGGCTTTACATGGAAATGAATGGACCAATTTCAACTAAAATGCTTATCCAAGAGGTGAACTTGTTGTGGAAGGAGAAGGTCCTTTTCAGTGACCAGGAAAGAAAATCTTTGATAATTTTACTACTACCTCACAGATGTAAGTATAAATCGATACACGAATATGCTAAATTCTTATATTTATGCAACTTTAACAGGATCCTAAATTACATCAGGATACTAAATTACATCAGGATACTAAATTACATCCCCAAAGACAGTATGGTACATAAAAATGATAATTGGTTAGATTAATTGAAAGTCAGATGAGGCACATATTAAAACAGCTAATGAAGAAGCTGTCATTGCATTGATGTCACCAATAATCGGAACAAGAACAGGAACCTTGCTTGAAACAATGAAAACGGTTGCGATCTCTGACAACAATTTCTCGATTGTATATATTAGAAACTATCTTAATAGCAGAATGACAGTCTATGCATATGCGTAGATTCTTGAAGATAAAAAGAGGTGAACCAGCTCCTGTGCTCATGAGCCCAAAGCAGACAGCCAGCTTCTCACTGTGAGAGAACAGTGCCTGCTCTATCTCCTCCAGCTCATCAGCGTTACTTTTCCCCGTATCACAATGCGAAAAAACTTGGCAAGCAGTATTGGGAACATAACCAGCCAATCTCAGTCTTCGAATCAACTCATCCAATGTGGTATAGACCTCTGTGGTCTGTGGATGAGACTTATCTCCTGCACAGAACTGATGAACTTGGCCATTGGCATAAATTGAACTTATTCCAGGAACCTTTCTGATACCCCTGTACTTGAGAGCATGCCGTATGGAATTCGCCTTGTCCCGCTTCCCTTCCAGAGCGTACATGTTGGAAAGCAAGATATGATACTCTGTGTTCTGGGGATCCAACTGAACAAGCTCTTTCAGGACTCGTTCGCCTAGCTGTAGCTTTCCATGGATACTGCAGGAACCAAGTAGGGAACCCAAAACAACTTCATTCGGAGGCATTGGCATTTTTCTTATCAAAACCTCGGCCTCGACTAAATGACCGGCCCTGCCCAAGAGATCCACCATACAAGCATAATGTTCTATCTTAGGCGTTATGTCATATACTAATTCAAGATTATGGAAGTAATGGCGACCCTCTTCAACAAGGCCCGAATGGCTGCAAGCACTCAACAAGGAAGTAAAGGTTAAATCGTCAGGCTTGGCTTCATTAACCATGTTAGGAAACAAGTCCAAGACGGCTTTACCCCTGCCATGCATGGCTAACCCGCTAAGCATAGCATTCCAGGCCACTACGTTCCTTAGCGGCATGTGCTCAAAAACTTTCATTGCAGTGTCTACTCTTCCACATTTTGCATACATATCAAGCAGAGCTGTCTCCACCATTATATCTATCTTCTTCTCCATTGTCTTGAGAGCATAAACATGAACCCACCTGCCCATCATTATATCCCCTGACTGTGCACTCGCAGACAATGTTGAACAAAGTGTAACATAATTCAGCCTCAAACCGCAACCAAAAACCATTTCACCAAGAAGCAAAAATCCTTCACGGATAAATCCATTCCCAACGTAACCAACGATCATTATAGTCCAAGCAACCTCATTCCTCTCTGGCATCTCATCAAACACCGCTCTCCCACTTCCAACACTTTCCAAGTTAACCACACCATCCAAAATCACAGACCAGGACACAACACTCCGCTCCTCCATCCTTTCAAACACCTGTCTCGCCTCACTCAACATCCTGCACTTAACATACATATCCATAACCGCATTACATACCTTAACACTAGAACTCAAACCCGTCTTCTCCGATAATCCATGGCTTCCAAGACCAACCTCAACATTGCCCAACCGAGCACAAGCATTGAAAACACAAACAAAGGCCACATCATCCACTCCCAAGCCTTCTCTTCTCATCTCAACAAACAAACGAAGCCCAGTTGCGGGACTCCCATGGCGCGCAAAGCAGCCCATCAGGGTAGTCCAATCCGCAGTATCTTTGTGTGAGTTGGGAATTTCATCGAACAGTTTGCGCGCATACAAGAGGCTGCCACGTGCCGCATAAAGATGGAGGAGGGCATTGCCAAGGAAGGAGTTTGGCGAGGCGAGCAGGCCGGAGGTGATTAGAGCGGCGTGGAGTTTCTTGCCGAGGTCGAGAGAGGAGTGGCGAGCGCATGCTCGAATGAGAAGACGTATGTGATGCGCAGAGAGTGACGAGAAGGCAAAGTTGATTGGCCATCTCATGTGAGAGAAGCTACAAAGCTTTGAGTCTTTTGTAAGTGACAATGAATCAATGATGAGAGATTTAGCACAAATATATTTCAGCTTTAGATTTTTTGTTTAGTACATATCGCTGACGCTAGATGGCTAGAATATTCTCTCCATTTCGTTCGATAAATATTTGATGGTGTTGACTCGTTTCACAAAGTAAACGACAACTTTTTACCTTTACATTTTTTATGTCGTTTGAGTATGAAACGGCATGAAATTTTTAGTTTGTTGACGTATATACCGAAAAATAAAGGCATGTCATTTAATTAACGGTCTTGAGTAGAAAATCGCCATGTCGGCATGTCGTTTGGGATTCTTCAAAAATTTTCCGGTCGTTTGTTAATGGAATCGACATGCGTTGGGAATCATTCTGTCGTCTGTAGCAACTAGCAAGCGATCTTGCTTTAGGCTTTTGTTGCTTTAATGTTGAGAAATGGCAAAACCAAAATAATGCCCAAATTTGCTCCCCATTTTCTTTTCCTTTTTTACATTGTATACTCTTGAATCTCCCTAGAGCATATTTGCACCGAATTGTCTATCAACTGTCACAAAACAATTAAATTATAAAAAAAAATGCTCATTTATAAGAAACAATAAGAAAAAATTAAGAGACTTAGGGCCTGTTTGGCATTGTTTTCTGTTTTTTGTCACTCTAACTTTTAAAAATTGTTTCCTAGAAACAAAGCCAAACACCCTTGTTTTTGTTTTGAGAACAATTTTCTATTTTTTAGAACAAAAAACTAGTTTTTAGTGTTGAAGCCAAACAGGCTCTTATTCACATTTATACATTTATTTTATGCACTGTATGGTCAATAGTGTGTGCGCGTGGTGATTCTTGAGAAAACTATTGCTTGTACATCTAGAAGACAACAAACTTGGATAAAATAGTTGACAAGATTCAAGTTTGTAATCAACCAAGGAGAAAAAAAAAAACCCAATAAGTAAGAACACATCGAGCTGAAAGCAAAGTAAATTGGAGACCAAATTATGCGTTCAACAACAGACAAATCACGTCCTTATGTTTCTCATTACTGCACACGTTAGCACTCAATTGCAAACTTAAACTTACAAAAAGACCACATAAAATCGTGCGGAAACAAAAGAAGACGCCTCTTGGAGACACTTGCACGCCCAACCAAACAAACAATCGTCTCCTGACTATTTTTTGAGTTTGAAGTACAAGATCAAAATGATGGCAATAACAAGAACTGCAATAATCGAGCCAATAATCCACTTGTTCTTGCTCATCCTCCTTGACATGTTAGCCAAAATTCTCTTGCTCTTGCCTATGTTGTCATCCACTCCATGAAGCTGCAAGGGAAGAAATCGTCAAAGAGATAAAATTGCATGAATTTTGACTAACAAGATTATTGACCTCTAATAGATAGTCAGGGTCAGGGGTACTGTTTTGTATGGTTCAATTTTAAAGAAGAATATACTAAAGAGATATAAATCAAAAGGTGGAATGCTAGAACTATGAGTAACTTAACAAACAAAAAGGATTTTCAATGATGCCTAAAGTGAAGCACAGACCACAGTTGTCCAAACTTTGAAATACAACTTAAATGGAGACACAAACTGGAAGCAATTTGGGAGCTTGTAAATTAGACACAAATTGTATAAGAAATCTTTGGCAAACAATTACCGTGTTATGAGCGTGAAGGAGAGATTGTCGCTGTGAATGCAAATCTTCAAGTATAGAAACACCCAGCTCTTCTGTTTCCAGCATGGTTCTTCTGCCTTCCTTAATTCTATCACTAGTCTTGTTCAATCTCTCTGTTGACACCATTAATCTCGATCTCTGATCAGCTGATGCCTGGTGCATATGCATCATTCTAATTAGAATCAAAATCCGGATCCTCAAATTAAAGGATAAACATGTAAAACTTTTTGAGTTGAACCTAATAGATAATATGTCCATGGAATTTTGGATGGCATAAAATTCCCAACATTTCAGGTACTGAAAACATTCTATTTCTGCCATTTATTAAAGCAAATAAAAAATAAAGAGAGAGACTGTAAGTCACTTTAGATGTAAAGGCCATAAGAGTCATCATCACATTCATCACACTTTCAGGAGGGAGGGAGGAGAGTATAAAGGAAAATATGTAGTACGAAAGATAAGGATGAACATAGACATACTGTCAAGGTATCAGCCATGCCAGACTCCAACAACTCATCTCGAGCAGCTGCATTTAAGTTTCCAGATACCAGTCTTTTAACCTCACTTTTCAGGTTGTTCAAATCTGATTTATACTCCCTCAACTTAGCAAGAAGCACAGCCTTAACATTAGGCTGCAAAGCTCTTGCCTCCAGGTCCATTTTGCGAATCTAACCAAGGATGTAAAAGAACAAACAATCACAAAAACAAAGGAAAAAATAGGGGGAAAACAATTAAAGGAAACCAATCAAAACAACAACTCAATTCAGTACCAATGATTCCGCTTCATCAATTCCATTCTTTACTTCTGAAATTTTCTGCTTTTTTCGCTCTGCAAAGATGTAAAGTAAGAGGTCTAAATACCCATATCTACAATGAATTTTTCCACTCCACAGCATGAATCTAAGAGTAGCAAGATGTGACATAAGTATGTTCATTCAGTCCCCATACCCAACAAAAGACTGAAAATTCTACCCAGTATAAAACAAGCTCTGTAAGAGTGCAAAGCGTCTCTTTCCCATTTTCCAATATTTCATAAGAACAAGAAATTACAAAAACTCTTGTCTCTAAATTCAAATAAATTCAAATTTTGTTTCTTTCGATCGAAATTCGAAATATAAAATAAATTACTCAAGCAATTCACTCAATTATAAAAATCTTCGAATGTGATCATATGATAATTGAAAGCAAAATTAATAACAAGGGAAAAAGAGAGAGTCACCTCCATCAAGAGCACCAGCTGCCGTACACTTTTTGGAAAGATTGGCCGAGAGCTCGCAGTATTGGCGCTCGTAACCTTCGAAGACTTCGCTCATCTTCCCTTATTCTTCTCTCTCTCTCTCTCTCTCTTGCTTGCCTTGCCTTGGCCCCTGATCATCGAAAGCAAATATCATTCAACATCAAAATCATGCAAAACCCTAATCCGATCCATATTCGATACGATCAAAGTACAAAATTGGGGAACAGATTAGAACGATCCCAAATCGATCAAGAGGGGAGTTACGAACCTCAGGAGATCGGACGGTCGGAGAGGTAGCCGGAAATTACAGGGATCGCCGGAGACGAAGAAAGAGAGAGGTTGGGTTGTGGTGGCTTCTCCTAGATGGTGGCAGGCGGTATCTCTACGAACTGTTGAAACGACAATAATTCGCGTGTGTATTGACGCAGAAAATGGATCGAGTGGGCAACGAGGAGAAGAGGAATATAAGGATGCTAAACTCACCCGCTGTGATACGATCGTGATGGGACTCGCCAGTTATTTAGTGACAGCTGTAAAGCTGGTGACTTGACATGGACGATTTTTATGTGCACCCAAATTTGATCCAAAGTTTTTCCTTGAAAAGTGGATATGTTGGAATATCTAATGTCCATCGTAATTTACACTGAATAATTGTACAAGACGAAGCAAAATATTTAAGAATTCACCACAAATTACTCATTTTGTCGCTTTTTTTTTTTTTTTTTTTTAGAATTGGGGTGGTGATTTAAATTTAATACCTTAACATTAGAGGTGGTGGTGGTGTAGTTATCATCAAGTTAAACTTATAACTATCTATCCTATGGTCATTTTCTTTTGTCGTTTTTTGGCTCATTTGATTCGTGATTTGAAAACAGATAATTTCAACAAAGTATATTTAAGATGAGAATCTGAAAATTGAGAAGGAAAACTTGTTTCTGAAAATACGGTTGATTGAATATTTTCTTATTGACTATAACTTATAAGTTCAAAAAATTCAGAATTTATGTTTAGTATTGTATTTGAAAATAAAACAATAAATTCATATATGTTTGATTGAAATATTTTTAGGGGTGTGTCTATAGTAGAGCTATCCAAATATAGTCCTATGTAAGGCCATTCAATCACATTCATTCGATTTAAAATCAATGGTATAGATAAGTTTGCCTAATGTGAATTTGTCACACATGATTGACCCTAGTTTATTTCACCATAGGTCCCACAAACACAAAATTTGGCAAATTGTTTTCCCCTGACCTTAGATTCAAAAAAAAGAATAAAAAACGAAAGGCAGCTCTTCTCCTTCTCTTTATATGACAAACAGGTCACCTAGATCCATATATGGTATCAGATCCATCAAGGTCCTGAATGGGTTCAAATGCTTAGAGCTTCAATCTAAATTGGGCACCAAATCCGCCAAGTTTAGCTCCATTCTTGGCAAGTTCTTCACCGAAATACCTTTGCTTCAATCAGACGAGATCGATAACAACTTGTTTTCAGTGTAGCAAGTACCCAAATTGTCTCTGCTTTGTAGAGCTTTTCGGTTTTCGGGTCGAATACCAGACTAAGGGTATGGTTTTCTTCTTTGACAAAAAGAGGGCTAGCTAAGACACAACCCTCAAGTATTATTCGAGAAAAATCAAAGTACCCAGTTGGAAATTTTGGCCAAAGTTACAAGGAAAATACATATATTTAGGCAAAATAATAATTGGTGAAGAGATAGGAAGTGATAGCCATTTTTAAATTAATGCATGACATAGGCAATCGAAAAACAGAGAATAAGCTAACCAACTTTTCTGAAAAAATAAAATAAGATAATTCTACTTAATAGTAGTTTAAATTAAAAAATGAAATAAACAAAATGACTGGAGTGACTCTTTTTTTCTAGTATGATTTATCGCTGCCCAGTAACTATAATGAGTAATAAGTAAAGTTTTTTAATAGTTATTCATACTTTGATGCTTGTTTAGAAATGAGAAATTACTGAGAAATTAGATCCAATTCTATTTTTGCCTTGGTCTATGACATAGAAGCTAGAGAGAAGTTGTAAAATTTTGGATTCATGGCTTTTACTTTTCTCACTTTTTCACCATAGGTCTCTACTTATTTGAAAATGGGTTCAAAATAAGAGTTCCAAGTCTTTCTTTTAACGAGGATCAATGGTGTTTATGATGTCTTTCATTTATCTACTTGTTTAAAAGATTTTGGACTTTTATTCCACGAGAACTAATACCATTACATATCTATTTCCATGACTGATTTTTTTCTTTACAAATTATTCAGTCATCGAGACAAAGACCAGAAAAAAGATAAAATATTTTTTCTTTTGAGTTTTTGTACGGTGAATCACATTTTTTATAAACTCATATTTTATCTTAATCATACGGTTCAAAATTAAGAGCCTCACATAGAGTCACCCCTAATACAGACGTGCCCAAAAGAAAAATAGGACTAGAAATGCATGACAAATGAGGATCACACGCTTTTAGCCTTATTGCATTTGTACCTCACTGATATTTGATAACCACACCACTATTCCAGTAATTGCCTTAAAGTTCGAATGTCTGCTCTAAAAAACAATAATAACAATTATGTGACAGGCAAAACTTTGTTAAATGACAAGAAATTTCGTCGTTCAACAAATTCTGAGACAAAGTTCTGAGAGGGGGGAAAAAAAAAACGACAATCCCAGCTGAACTTAAAGCACTGTATTATTATAGAGTATACCAGTGTATACAAAGAAAATTGGTAACAATTTAACAGAGACTAAAGAAGAAAGTACAAAATTTATGGAGGGGTTACATCTATATAGATGTAGATCCCCTGGTATAACAAACGAGCTACTTCTCACAAGCATTTTTCCTACATAATCACGGCTTCGGTAAAGAGACATTATCGGCCCAGAACCAAACTCAAACACTAGGTTCTGGTATTGACTTCCCTCTGGTCCAATTTGCTTCTCTGAAAATCTTCTATGGTGATTTCGCATTGATTCATGATGTATAAAAATTGGGGCATAGTCTAGAACACTAAATCCTCAAAGTTCCATATAAACAGTGAATTTTCAGGCTGTGGTCTCACTCTGACTGAACAAGAACAGTCCCCTCTGGTGCAGTGATTCCCTCTGGTTTGACGTGCTTCGTCTGTAGCTGCTCCAACTCAAGGCTCGAGAACACTTCTGACTGCAACGATGGGGATATATTTTTCACATGCAACCATGTCAATTGCCAGAAACTATCAGCACCAATGGTATCGCTTGGCATGAGGATTCCTGTCGTCTTCATCACAAGCAGGGTGTTCTTTAGTAGCTCGGGCACTAATTCATCAATCTTGTCACTGCGCTTTCCTCTGAGTTTTGCCTTGATGTACCTTTCCATGCGATTAAGAACTCCGAGCCATAATTTGCAGAAGGATGGTAACTTACAGAGATCCAGTAGTAACTGTAGGAACACTTTTGACATGAGTTTCATTGCCAGAACAAGTGAACCCTCCATGTTTCGGTACTCCTTTGGGGATTTGCCCAATGCAATTTCTAATAAATCGTCAAGCACTGTGAAGATCACCCCGTCAAAACACAGCAACCACAGAGTATTTGGAATATCAATTCCATCAACTCCGGCTAAAGACCTCTGTAGCACTAAAATCGCATGGTTTCTCACTTCCTCTCTCTGGTCCAAACAGAGTTTCCTCAATCCTTGCACCAACCTCAGCCACATTTCGCCAATGTCTTGATACACTTTCATTGCAGCCTCTTCTCCTACAGTGTGCTTGGTCTCAGAAGACCATCTTAGAAGACAAACTACAGAACCTGCCATCAAATCAAGGGCAGAGACTGAGCGATCAACCTCCCCAACCCGAGACTCAGCAAACTGCCTTGCGGCATCAACACAAAGCACATAATTAGATGGCAGCAGGTGAGCACCATCAGACATAATAGTTGCTAGAGCCTCAAACCCCACTTCAGATGCTTCTGGATGTCGAGCTGTAATAGATAGGAGGGAGATGATTGTACGCCAACCCATGTGGGATCTGATATGAGCCGCATTTGCTTTTACAAGGCGTAATACTTCCTGTGTTATGTGTTCGCAATATGCATCAGCAACCCGGGCATCAAGTTTTAAAATCAGTTGAAGTGACTTGAGGAGCTCATCAGTCAGGTTTTCCTTGTAGGGAAGCAGTCTTTGGCAAATTTTGAGAAGCCCAAATACAGCCTTTTCCACTAGAGGACAAGGCATTACAGTTGACTGAACAATATCTGCTATGTGCTCATAAACACCTTGCCAAATAAGCATTATCCTATCACGGTTATTTAAGGTGATTGCAATTAGCAACTCAAGGCAAAATACAGCTGTGTCTTCATCCTCCATAGTGCTAGTTCCCTTACGAAGTCGGCCTGCTGCCAAGATGAGAGCTGTCACAAGCTGTGATAAAGACTCAGCTTGGAGAAATTTACTCTCTGTAAAAATGCTATCAATGTGACAGTTCTGTATAGTCTCACGAGTTCGCCGCTGAGATGCAATTTGCTCCTCGGTTGGTTCCAACTTTGGCTCCTCCATATCAAAAGATAATAGCTGACTGAACCTACCCATTAAACCAGAGGACTTCCGCTGAGTGACCAGAGGCGGTGTTTGCGTTGTTGAAAAGGAATTTGCAGCAGGCTTCCCCTGCTCCACATCAGAAGAGGTGTCCTCGTCCACAGCATCACTTGTCAGGCGAGGAGGTAAAAAGCCAAGCTTGTGCAAACGTAGGACACAATCTAATATGTTTTTCCAGCCAGAATGGATATAATCACCATACCTGTTTGCTATTGTGAAAACTGTTGTGGTTGCCATCTTGGCTCTGGTGTCATCTCCAAAGGTTTCAATTGCTTCCTCAACTGATATTGGACTTAAAAGAGTTGTAAATTTACAAAGAGACACAACTAGATCATCCAATACATCCCCAAATCGATAGCAAGCTGAAATTTTTGCAACAGCCAGGAATCCATCAATACATGTCTGTAATACATCTGCCTGCTCTACCTGTTCAAAGACTACGGAAATAGCAGCAGTTGTGGGGCCTGACAAGATACGAAACATATCATAGTCAAGGAGCACCCCTGAGTCACAGATAATGAAAGGAGGGGTGTTCTTGGATTTGTGCATAACATTAATCCAGCGGCTAGATGTCATCACTGGAAACCCAGCACTCTGCATTGGCACCATTTGGATTTCATTCTCACAGATTGAGTGATAAAGCTCAGACAGGAACTCGCGAGGCAGATCATTTCCCCCGTTGATTCGCCGATTGTTGCGGATGAAGTCTTCTTCAGTCATTTTCTTCTTAACTTGTACATTGTGCTGATCTGTGTTGAGCATTATGAGCGAATATGATAACAAAAGAGCTGCATCTTTGTTGAAAAATATATGTGGTGACTGCTCATAGTATCTTTCTGCAAAGGCCTCAAGAACTCTCTGAATTTTCTGTGATTCTCCAGGCAATCTGAAGGTTCCCAGAAAAAGTCGCAATGCTGTATCTAAATTCATGCCACTGAAATCAAAAGATGAAGCGAACTCATGAAGCACCTGAACACAGAACTTGTCATGATTACCCAGATAATCCCCGACAAGATTCTTATCCAAACCTGGTGTGTACCTGAAAAAGAATGCCACACTCTGGGGATCCAGTTCATCAGGCAAGAGATGCATTCCTTGAAGAAACTCAAATCCTTTTTTCGGATCCCTATTAAAGTGATCTGCTCCAATTGTCAGTTTCTTTTTAATGTACTTTATTTTCCGCACAAATGGAACCCAATAATTTGGGATATTATAGTTTTCACATTTCATCATCCAGAATGATTTAAAATCCTCAAGATCTACTGAAACCTCTTCTGAAGCAGGCAACTCACTGCCAACCCTCTCAGCCATACCATTAATCATAGATATCAGACCATCCAGGGCAAGAATCTGCATTGCAGACAGAGGTCCATTCACAGGAAATGCACTTTTGGACAATAGGTTAGCAAAATCTTCAAAAATGTTACCACAGGTTATATCACAATCATAATTGGCATACATCTCAGCCATGAAAGTTGGCTGCCTGCAGAAGTCAACCAAAGCCTCCAGAGCAACCTCTTGCTGTTGATATGAAGAACCATGCTTGCTTTGAGCAAGCCTCAAAATAACGCATGAAAAGAAAGCTTCAAGCTGAACTTTGAGCTCACTACGCAAATGATGATAGAGATTAAGCACAATGCTACATACTGTTGAGAGAATCAATGGGCTCATCGACAAACCAAACTGCATGAGATTATGAAACAATTCATCCTGAATTATTGACAACAACTTGGGGTGTTTATGAATTGAAGGGCCAGCCAATTCAATGGCTGAATTAATCAATCCCAATGCAAACAAGGGAACATCTTCATCATATGCTATAGGGTTTGACCGAGGACCAAATTCAACATGCTCAATTATATTGAGCAGAGAGCACAGGAAGTGAAAAATCTCCACCATACATGGGACACCAAAAGGTTCCATCATAACTTCCTCACCACTCTGCACAGCCTCTATTCCATTACTAACATCAATCTTGTTCTCACTTGTCCCACTGGAAATTGTACCTTTGGGAGAACTTGAAGCATTTTCTGTAGGTTGACCATCATGTTCACCTCCACCAGTGCCATGTTTTGTCTGTTTACTTCCAAGCTTGCAATCATTGTCTGGTTCATTAACCTGCACCAAAGAATCGCCCAATAAATTGACAAATACCTTTGGACGTGTTAGCATTTAATTTAAGTCCTCGATTCTCAAACCTCACTTGCAACAACTCATAACTCGTTAATAATGAATTATTACAAACATAAATGCATAAACTTCCCCTAGAGAGCTCTAAGCAAAATTTCTCTCTCTCTTCTTTTTGTCCCTTTATTGCAACAGAGATATGAACTCAACAAGCCCAAAATAGTGTAAAGTTCCAGTTTCTTTATTGCGTCATTCACATATGCTTTTAATTCCCATCCTCTATTATTTAAGTCCCTGAAGAAGCTAAACATCTATTATTTTTCACTTTTTTATTTTCCTTTTAAAAGAAATGGGGCAGAGGATGATGGATATCTGCATTTCAAACACAAATTATCATTCATCACGGGCCTGGTATCATCATGCTTCATAATATATTTAATCAAAGAAAAGAAAACTGCCAACAATTATTACCTGTTTACTGACAAAAGAACTGCTTCCATTAGACAGGGCATCCTCAACATTGCCAATATCAGGAAGGTGAGAAAAAATACACCTTACCAACTCGTGCATGGTATGACGTGCTATTCGCTGCAAGAGTTCACCTTTAGAGCTAGCTTGATGTACAACACGGAAGCATGTATTGACTATATTACAGACATGCTGGTTACTCAACTTAACTGACGCCTTGCTTTTAGTGCATGCTAGAAGAACCTGAAGTATCTTCATCAATACTACTTCCTCCGAGGCAGGATCGGTTACCTCAAACCGGCAGCTCGTCACAGCGTCAACAATCAGATGCATGGCATCTCCCACATTCAATGTGTTAAGATCAAGTATGTCCAGAGTCAATATCTTGTATACAGATGATAAAGCAACCCCAGTAATAGGGGCACCAGTTTCATCAGATTGAATCACATCCAAAAAAGGCTGAAGATACACAGCTGGGTCAATGTTGTGCCAGTCTAGCTGCCATGAAAAAATTTGCTTCCGTAACTCTTTCAAGGAATGGATGAGAGAGTGCTCAAGCTGATCATCATCTCCCACATAGCGAACCCCCCACCGTACGTTTCTCCTCATCACAGCCAGAACTGCACCTATTTCGGAATTGATCATACATGCTATAGCTGTCCTCGAATGCTTAAACTGAGATTCCCTCAATTCCTCACTGAATGAATTACTCGAAACCTGTGGATTCAAATGCCCCATATTCCTCCAAGTTTGTTGATCGAGTTCGACCTGTACATGAACCACGCACGCATCCCGAATCAATACAAATAAGACCCCATTTGCTGGTCAAATCATGCAATTTATAAAACTTAACAGAAAGCAGTTAACATAAGTGAATACAATAATCAGAAAAGAAGCCAATAAAATCATAAGGTGCAACTTCAAATCAAATAAATCATCATGCTCCTGTCATCTATGATAGCATAGACAATTGTATAACAAGATGATCTCAAACAAACAGACTGAAATCTCGGAAAACCCAGAAGTGACATCAGAATATATGATCATTAAGTAGAGATTGGATGCGAAATACTTCATGAAATTTGTAAAGTGAAAAAGTCATCCATCTAGCAAGTTAAAGTTCCTTTTTTTTAACCCAAAAAAAAAAAAAAAAAAAAAAATTTGTGTGGCTACCTACAGAGTGGTTGATAAGGGAAGTTTTCGCAGTACAACACCTCATTCTCTCCAGTTTTCAAGTACCTCAGCAGTTCTCTCCACTTTCTTCGTTTTATCCTCTTGTATAAACTTTCTCCATATGAAAATTTTCCAAAATAGTTCTAATTCTTTCAACAGACGATTACAACATTGGGATCCACAAAACAAATATGTTCAAGTAAGAAGCTTACTACTACTGCTACACACTACTCCACCTTGAAACTAATGACGCAATTGGTACCTCTTATTCGTTTATAACTAAACCAAGTTAGACCCACTAAGGAAAAAGAACAGAGAAACCCAAAATTCAAAACTCCAAATCAGAACAAACCCAATTTTAAAACTAAATGTCCCCATAACGAGTCGTCAACGAGAAAGTGAATTCAATTCAATTCAAATCAAATCAAATCTAGGGTCGATTTGAAATTGTAGACAAAAAGCACCAAAATCTACATCGTAGTCACCAGATCGAAGCAGAAAACGGCTTACCTGTCACGATCCCGGTTGAGATTCTGGCTCTGAGACCTTGTCGCAATGGGATCGCACGAGACGACTGAGCTGGGGATTGTGCTGCACCTACATGAGCATGGGGTCTGGATTCGAGTCTCGAGACGAGCCTTGCTCCTTAGACGAGTTTTGGCATTTTGATTTGAAAATTGGGTTTTAAAATGTTGGAAGAGAAGACCTCTAACTCTACAATTCTGAATCTGGGTTCCGCGTTTCTGCGTCGTACGGAGAAACGTTTCTTGACTCTTTGAGCAAATTGTTTAACAGTTGCTTCTGAAACGAATAAAACGATGCTGTATCGTATGGATTCTTGATACTGTATGGAGAAGAGGCTGGGGACGTGGGGACTTTGAAATGAGTTGTTGTCGTTTTCAACGTTTCAACTATCGTGTTTAGTTTCTTGTCGTCTTTATCCATTCTTGTCGTTGATTGCCCAAGTAGATTTACTTATTTCCCTTTTAAAAAAAATAGTAATGATAATAATTTTAGGAGTGAGTGTTGAACACCATTTACATTTAGAGGAAGTGTAGTTATATATTTTTGTGTTTTTTATTGTTATTTTTCTTTTTCTTTTTTCCTTTTATTTGGGATAACAAGGATTTAAACTCAAGATCTCCTTATTAAGAATTAAGTGTGATTACTGCTAGACTAAATTATGAATAAATTATGAATAGTACTCATAATTAACTTATGCCTAATGTCACATATATAGTTCTTTCACTCTTTCTAACCATGTTTTCCAAACACAACATGGCTACTAAATATGTTTAAATTCCAAAGAATTCATACAGTTGGATATACTCATTCTCGGATTCAATTCCAATCAAATGATTCATAATTGCCAATGTATCTAGTGGCAACAAAAATGTATTATTTTGTAGTATATTGTTGTTGTCAATTTGTCATTGTTTTATGTCGCCCTCCTCACACTATTATTCTTTGTTTTTTGGTGGGGGTCATATTCGTAATTGTATCGGTTCAACGTTTTAAGTTTTATTATTATTATTTTGTCGGGTCTATTATAGTTTGTCTTATACTTTTGTCTCTTCCAATATATGTTGATTTTATCGCTTTAACTTTTTGTTGTTTAATGATTTTTTTCATTTTTGTAAATTGTCGTTTTCTATTGTTTCAAGATTTTGTCCCCCCATTTTATCGTCATTGTCGTTTTTCCATTTGCAATCTATTTGTATTGTCGTTTCAAACATGACATGTCGTTTTTTTATTTATATTGTTGGCTAATCAACTTAATATTAGATTAACAATAGAGCTTCTCCACTACTTCATTTGGTAGGACTAGAGTAACGCACTTTATTGTTTGATGGATAAAGCTCATTCAATGGGTCCCAAGTCGCCACATTGATCACACTATTCATTCTCTTTTCTCTAGCAAAATAACAACAACAATAATAAAACAATCAACTGAAATCTATTCATCAATTCATCAAAAGACTTTGACCCAAATTGGGACAAAAGTAATGCAAAATTTTCAACTATAGTCGAAAAATTCAACCCTCATCGAATATAGTTAGTCCCTTTCTCGACATCGTTTCCTTTACTTTTGTCTCTTTCGATTAGGATCGAGTTAGACGTAATTTTAGAATTCTGAATATTTAAAATTCTAATTTTATAAATGATTTCAAATATATTTGATTCATGATTTGGAAATGAGTAATTTGAATATGGTGTATTTAAATTGAGAATCCAAAAACTAGTAAAGAAAACTTGCATTTGAAAATACGTTTGGTTGTTGGATTTTTTCATTGTTTCTAAGTTCTAAAAATATGAAACTGTATTTGGTAATGTATTTGAAAATACAACAAAAACAATATAATATGTAGGTTTAGATTGTTCTTAAATACTGTATTTTACAATAACACAAAATCTCTTTATATTTAAATATAACCAAAGTACAATATTACTTTTTTTATTAGGACCAGAATCACCTGTCCGTATGCCATGACCCATTCTTTGTCTCACAAGTCAGATTACGACACATTACATATTATTTCAACGCCAAATAGACGGAACAGAAAACCTTTGTCTGAGATAAGTTAGGCAGCTATAGCTCACATTCAGTTAGAGTGCAATCATGCCTCTTGAGCAATTCATGTCAACTTTGGTTGACAATAAAAAGTCTTTGGTATTGGCTCCAAAAATTTTAGATTGGAGTTTTTTTTTTTTCTTTTTTTTTTTTTTCCTCCCAATTGCAAAAGGGGACGTGGAAAGTCCATTAGTTTGAGTCTTCAATTTTTGCTAGGTGTACAAAGTTTTGTAGCTTCTACATTAAAGCTTTCTGCAGCAATTTTATTTTTGAAAGAAAAAAAGAAAAGGCTTTGCTCTGTAAAATAATAAGCAGAAAATCTCTTTTTACTCTCAAATCAAAATCTATTGCGCGTTTTCGATAAAGGCTTTGCTTTATCATTATTAAGATTTAGGATTTGCTGCTTAGTTTAAAAGAAAATTGTTTATTTGGGATTTTGACAGCCACATATATATATATATATTTTTAACTATGACAATATAACTTGTGTTGAAGCTTAGAAGTATATCTGGCTTTTCTTCTTTACGCTTATACAATATATACCAGAAAATAAATGAGAAAAGTGAAGTATTTCGAGACTAAGTACAAGATTGTTGACCACCGAGTGAGTGGCCTAGTGGTGGTCGTTGTTTTTTGGGGGCATGAGGCCCCGGGTTCGAACTGGGTGACCCTTTTCGGGGGGTCTTAAATGTGAGGGTACCTACTTGTCAGCCCATGTCCGGTCCTCTACCCTCAGGTACCATTACCACTAGTTGCTCGGTTGGGGTTCAGGTGACTCACTCCACCGTCCGGTGATGGCGACCCAGCCGATAGGGTCTTGGGGAACATTCTTAAGCGGGATTGGAGCTCCTATAGTCACGCCCAAAGAGGGTTGCCACGCTGGTTGCCCCTTCCTCCCTTTTTTTTTAAAAAAAAAAAATACATGACTGTTGGACTATTGAAGATATCATAAAAGGGATCCAAAAAAGGAAGCCGGACTCGGTTTGGCGGTTGGGTATTACAGAGTTCTCCCCAAGATGAAATTAAGAGTTGCAGAGATTTACACTTCACGATGGCTTTGTTTGTTTTAACTCCGTTAGAATATTAGTAATTTTTTTTTTTAATAAAGTGGCACATTTTTATATGCGGGACATGAAATGAGATAAAGTTCAGGGACAAGTGATTCCGTTCCTTTTTATTACTGCATATATGATTTAAGATTTGACAAATACTTTTATACATTTTGTAAATTCTTTTGAATATGCATGAACCATAATATTGTTTTTCGAGATACATGAACTACAGTTTTTTTTTTTTTTTGTGATGCAGTAAGCACCTTTTTTTTTTTTAATACAGATACAAGAATTATAATTTGTTTTAATACATGAACTACAAATTTTCAGAACATTCAGCTTCATCATTTCTTTCTGTCTCATCTTCTTGTTGTCATTCTCTTTGATTTTGATGTCCTTCTCCTTAAAACATAGATAGATACAACAATTAAACTCACTCACCCGAGACATCATTGGTCGCACTTAATTATAATTCTTGGTCACCTGAAAAAAAAAAAGATCAAAAGAAACAAATAAAGATAAAATGAACTCAAAAATTAAAAGAAGCCTAAATCACAAACTCAAGATTAAAACTGAAATTAGAGAAAAATGTAAAAATAAAATAATAGAAAGAGAGATTTTGAGCTGACTTATCAATATAGAACTTGACCATATTTGCGAGCTTACTTGATGTTTATTTTTATAACTGACATAGATCAACTTTCAGGTGTCGAGGCGGCAAACAACTTTAGAGACGAGATTGACCGAATAAAGCTCATATATGGAAAACGTGGATGTTAATGGATGATCAATGCTTCTGGTAACGATGAAAGGCGATCTTGATAGAGATCGAGTTTTTTGGGTTGAAAAGAAAGGGTCGTTCGAATGTGGAAACGTGAAATTGTCCTTTCCTATTTTATTGTTTTTTTTTTTTTGAAATTTTAAATTCTATTCCCAAAAACTGGGCTGCCAAATAAGGTTTTTTTGGCCGTTTTATATTTTACCCTTTTTCCAAAACATAAAATTGGATCCAAAAAAAAAAAAAAAGAAAAAATGGCATGATCTACGATATTTGGATAAATATTGTCAAATATACAATGCGGCCAAAAACAATTAACTTTGTACGAACTTTTTTGAAAATTGTCACTTTTTCAGTTACAAGGTACAGTAAGACGCAGTGGTATTTTCGTAAATAAAACCATCTTTTTGTAGAAACACCTTTCTAAGAAAAAAGTGTTTTAAACCAACTAAGAGTATTGTTGGCTCTATTGGTTAGCGTAACTCTTTTTCTCTTTGCAACTATAGGTTCAAGTCCCACCTCCTGAGCTCTTTTTTTTCTTTTTGTTTTGTTTTTTTTTTTCCTTGTATTTTGTTTTTTTGGTTACTCTTTTTTTTTTCTTTTTTTTGGGGAAAAAAAATCCTTTTTCTATTTTACTTTTCTTTTTTTCATTTTTTGATTTTTTTAATTTT
Source organism: Trema orientale (assembly GCA_002914845.1). Classification (NCBI taxonomy): domain Eukaryota; kingdom Viridiplantae; phylum Streptophyta; class Magnoliopsida; order Rosales; family Cannabaceae; genus Trema; species Trema orientale. The sequence continues at coordinate 1,084,929 of JXTC01000039.1, read as the reverse complement.
CTAAAATTCTATTTTCTTTTAATATTTATAAGAAAAAGAAAATATTTTTTTTTTCATCTTTGAAAAAAAAAGATTTTTTTCTATTTTTTAAATCCTTTTCATTTAACTCTTTTCTTCCATCTATTTTTCTCAATTTTTTTAATCCTTTTTATGTATTCCTTTCTCCACCCATTTTTCTCATTCTTTTTCATTTTTAAAATTTGATTCTCTTGTACCAATAAGTACTTTGATTATTATAAACCAGTAATCAAATTGGTTCTAATAATAACTAGTAACGAAATAATTTTAGTGAGTGAGCTAGAATAATGATTTAGACTGGATGATTAAATTGTGTAGAACTATTAGAAGTGGAATTGTTGCACACTAAATGCTCGATGAAATTGCTCGACAACAATTAAGTAGAAACCTTCGTAATTTCTTGGATTTACTTAGCTACATGGCATTCTGTAAAATAGAAATCGCGATGGTTTCCAGGAAACCTTCTTAGTTTCCTGTTATTTATTTAGCTATAAGACATTCTGCTAAAGGAAATCACGAAAGTTTCCTGTGATTTACTTAGCTACATGGTACTCTGTAAAAAAGAGACTACGATGGTTTCCTGATATTTATTTAGCAAAGAAAACCACAATAGTTTATAGGAAATATTCGTGGTTTCCTGTGATTTACTTATGTATAGGATATTCCGCTAAAAGAAATCAAACTATTTTCAAGAAACCTTTGTGATTTCTTGTAAAAAAAAAAAGATGGTTATTTACTAAAATACCGCTGTATTTTCTAGCTCCCAAAGTATTTAGAAAAATGTCATGAAAATATCGTACATAATTTTTGTTATTTTTGAAAGGTCGTAAATTTGGTAATATTTTTTAAAAAATAGGCATAAGTTTTCAAAACCCAAAAAATACCAAAGGCACTATATAATTTGTCATTTTTTTTTTCATCATATGGCTTAAATAAAGGGTTAAAATTAATAATAACCTGGAGTATCTAATACACAAGTTCATGATTTAAATCAGTCGCTTCTTTTATAAAAGAGAAAGAGTAAATTATCTAAAAAAAAGGAATGACTCCGACATATTTTAATTCTAATTTGAGTCTAATAGCAAAATCATTGGATTTTATGCCTATTTTTAAGTAAATGTCCATTTTTTAAATACTGTATCAAAATGACCGTTATACCAATGTATATAAATATGATGTATCCAATATAAAAGTTAATCTACTCAATATATAAACTAAAGTTGGTATATAAGTAGATATGCCAAATGTACAAATACATATACTCAGTCATTTATTATAAAAAGAGAAAAAAAGACATTTATTATAATAAAATGTATATAAAAAAGGGTAAACTACAAAAAAATACACTGAGGTATAAGTGTTTTACAATTTAAATTCTGAAATTTAGACTCTGCAAAATAATGTTCTGAGATTAAAAATTTCTCAAAATTAATACCTGAGTTGACTTTTTATTTTAACTGGTAAAATAATAATTCTCAAAATTAAGTATAATAATAATGACTAATATAGTTCTAATGGAAGATATTATTGTTTTTTTTAACTAAAATTGATCCAAAAATCAGTCTAGGATATTAATTTTTTCTTAAATTTTTAATATGAAAATATTATTTTACGGAGTCTAAATTTCAGAATTTAAATTGCTAAATACTCAAACTTTAGAGTATTCTTTTGTTGTTCAAAGGGAAAAAAAAAAGACCAACTCTAATGTCTCTTTTATTATTTATTCAACTTTTAATTTTTTAATTCTCCGAGATGCTACCGTAATTATTAATTCATACATACTTTTTTTTTTTTTTTTGAAAAGATTAATTCATACATACTCGTTAGCAATAAAATAATAATAAAAAAAGTAGACCAAAAGCGTCGAATCCGTTCCTTGGCGAGTCGGCGACCCGATCCGGCCAAAAGGACCCACGTGATTGGCAAAAAAGGCGGGAGGCAGCGTGGTCGAGGCCTGAGGGGGCAGTATCGCCAAACTCGAAACTCGCTACGGAACTCAAAACTCGAACGCAAGTCTCAGGTACTAACCCACCAATTACGAAAAGCATCAAACCAATCCCTTGCATTTCATTTCAATTGATTTCTTCTCTTTGGCATTTAATCAAACACCTTCACCTCAAACCAGGGATCTCATTTCGCAGCACTGTTTGCTCAGCTTTCTCTCTCGTCGGAGATTATGATCCTTTCGGCTCTGTTAACCTCCGTCGGAATCAATCTCGGCCTCTGTTTTCTCTTCTTCACCCTCTACTCCGTCTTGAGGAAGCAGCCATGGAACGTCCCCGTCTACGCGCCGCGCTTGCTCGCCCAAGGACAGTCTCAGCAGGAGGGTGAGTTCAACCTCGAGAGGCTGTTACCCACGGCGGGTTGGGTCCGAAGGGCATGGCAGCCTTCTGACGAGCAACTCATCTCCACCTTGGGCTTGGACGCCGTGGTTTTCACTCGTATTTTTGTCTTCAGGTTCGTTTTCTGAACCATACCGTAATATGCCCAGTTGAGATTTCGAAGCGATCGGGTTTGGTTTGATTTGGTTTTGTTTTGGGATTTTATGCAGTTTGAAAGTATTTGCATTTGCTGGTGTTGTTGGGGTCTTCATTCTGCTTCCGGTTAATTTTCTGGGGAATCAGCTTGATTATGATTTTTCTGACTTGTCCAACAAGTCTTTGGATTCATTCAGTATTTCAAATGTCAATGATGGCTCTAACTGGTGAGTTTTATAGCTATCTATATGATCAGGATAATACCAGTGCTAAGGGGCAACTGTGTGCTGTTAAATGTGGCTGCAGATGAGGTTTATATGGAGGTGAAAGATGAATTTAAAGATAGGGGTACCCACTATCCTCTGTTTAAATTCTACTATAGATAAATTACTTGTGACTAGTCAACGAGTAAAATTTGTTGAGTATGGAATTCTCTAGCACCAAAATAATTCCCGTTACTGTGTTTAAACTTTCAAAGTTTAAATTGATGTTGGTCGACTGAGGTTGCTGGTCTTAAGCCAACTGAGTTTGAATTAAGTGGAATTTAAATATTCATGTAAGTGAGATGATCTTCCTGATGTAATTGATTACGGTGGAAAGATTTTTTCTTTCAAAACCTTTCATGTTTGTCTCCTTGATAATGATGTGTCCATGTTTGTTAAATTTTATGCTCTCAGTTTTTGTTGGATTTCAGAAACTTTATCTTGGAATCCCTTTCTTGAAATCGATTCTTTATGTTCTCCAAGTTCATCTCGGTACTGTCAAATTCTAAGCAAGCATATGCCAGAAGTATGCTGAGTGAGGAAACTCTGATTGTTTCTCGTTTTTTTTCCCTCACAAGGTTATGGGTTCACTTTTGTGCTGCCTACATTTTTACTGGAGTTGTCTGCTACTTTCTTTATTATGTAAGTAATACCTTGTTTCCGTATGTTTAGTTATCTCAATGGTGTTCGTAAAATAAAAAGAAAAATGAAAAGAAGGAATCTGACTTTGATATCTATATGTTCTGCAGGAGCATTGTTATATTTCATCTAAAAGGATTGCTTACTTCTATTCATCTGAACCAAAGCCTCATCAATTTACAGTATTAGTTCGAGGTATTCCTGTCTCATCTGGCAGCAGCTGCAGTGAAACTGTTGAGAGATTTTTTACAGAGTATCACCCCACTACTTATCTTTCACATGCAGTAGTTCGTCGAACTAGCAAACTTCGAGGTCTCATAGTAAGAATTTTGTATGAACTTATTTTTGTTTCTATTTATTCNGGCAGAGATGGCAATTGTGTGACCAATCTTAGATTTTTCTTGTTAACTTCATTGCTACATTCCGGAGGAGGAATTATGTTTAACTGGTATTTAAGTTTCACAATATAATCATATAGTTTGGCCAGATGATAATATAAGTTTCCCATATATGGTCTGACGCTTCCAATTTTTATTTATTGGATTAGGTTTCCGGACTGATTTATTGAGCTGATCTTGTAGAGTTCTGGGGTTTGCAATATTAAAGTTCATCACCAGCAATTTCGGAAATTCTTTAGAGTGTCGGCTAGTTGTAACCATTAAAAATAAAATGATTTATCAAATGTAGATGTTTATTTTGGACAGGATATCAGCAGGTTACATATCATAGTTATGGAACAGGAACGTTGAGATGCTTGATGCTTATGCTATTTGTTTTTTCTTTCCATGAATCTCCCGAAAGTTATGTTCATCCTATATAGCTCTAAGGACCTCCACCTCGTTCTTGGAGAATTTAGTATTTATTGCCTGTCTTCTTTTTTGTTTCCAAATGTACTGTAGAGATCACTTAAAAATGATCAATTACTGCAAACTGCTAGGTTTGGAGACAATTTAATATTTAAATTTTAAATGTGATTGTTATTTAGGTAGTAAAGTTTTATTCACTTATTTAATTTTTTTTTAGTTCATGCTGTCTCTTTTGTAACATATTTTTCTTATCCTTTGTAGAGTGATGCAGAGAAGATGTATAGAAACCTTGCGCATCTAAAACTCGCTCAATCTGGGCAAAGGTTCAGGCGTGATGGCTTTTTGGGGATATTTGGACGTAAAGTTAATATTTTAGATAAATATGAAAAGAAATTGGAGGATTTGGAAGATAATATGAGGATGGAGCAGTCTTCATTGGCAGGAAAGGTAGGACTCCTCCTCTGTTTATATATGTACAACATATATATATAGTTTTTTTTTTTAAATAAAAAAAAAAAAGAGAGACTGTGTGATATATAAGAATGATGTAAGGTAGTGTTTGGTTTATTGAAATAAAGTTGAAAGAAAAAGTTATGGTAATGAGAAAAGAGTGAAATGGAATAAAGAATAGATTCAATTGTTTGGTTGGAATTTGTAATGACTTTGGAATGAAATGGTAATAATTATATCCTTTCAAAAATACCTTTAACTTTTGAATTACTGCAATTTTTAACTTAGGAGAGAAGGAGGAGATAAGAAGTGAAAAGGAAGAGTTGAGGGAAGGAGGTCTAAGGAGAGAGAAAATCAAGTTGGTAGTATTGTGTCCTAATTTGATATGTGCAATAAATGTGTACAATGGAATGGCTATTCCAACCATGTGATTTAGGAATGACAATTTTATTAGAATTAAAAGCAACCAAACAAAGTAATGAAATTCTTTCCATTCTATTGCATTCAATTCCACCCAAACCAAACACCACCTTAGTGGTTTGCCTTTATGTTTTCTTCAAGCAAAAGTTATCTATGGTAACTAATCTAAATTCTATAAAAATCGATATAAACGTAAAGGTCAAAAAAGTATATGGAACTTTTGTTATTAAATCATCCCCCGCACTCTCCTGTAGAGCAGCAGAGGTGTACATTTGTGCATCTGAAATCTAATTTTTCTAGGATTCCTTATTTTTTAAAATTGTCTATTGTATTTCCCTTGCACAATTCTATGGATACTTATGAAACTTTTTTCAGTCACATTAAGAGTTCATTTGTTTCGATGCATCACTCACTACCTTCCTGACTTCAGAAGTAGTTATTTATGCATGCATTCTTGCAGTAGTTCCACCTATTATTACTCAAATTAATCAATATCATATGATACACAGTATCTAATGTCACAAGCTTTCCACTATGATTTCCAATTCAACAGGAAGTTCCAGCTGCTTTTGTTTCGTTCAAGTCACGACTTGGTGCTGCAATAGCTTTGCACATCCCACAAGGTGTCAATCCCACGGAGTGGGTCACTGAGAGAGCTCCGGAACCCCAGGATGTTTACTGGCCTTTCTTTTCTGCATCATTTCTCAAAAGATGGATCTGTAATCTTGTGGTGGTTGTTGCATGTGCTGCCCTTACAATTCTTTTCCTCATTCCTGTAGTAATAGTTCAAGGTCTTACTCATCTTGACCAGTTAGAGATCTGGTTCCCTTTCCTAAAAGGCATACTGGAAATGTAAGTGGAGGATTTTATTTTATCTTCTCTTTTATCAAACCAAACTATACTAGATCCTTTCTTTTTAGATTCGACTCGTAGATACAATGAGATGTTCAATATACACTCTTATAAGGCATACTGACAAAGACCACTATGTTTGAAAAATTGATATCTTTGTGGAGTGAGCCTGGCCAGTTTTCTTAACATTTATCCACCAACTTTATAAATAGCATTTCAATTACTAGTTTCCTTCCAGTATGTTCTTCTGATATTTTATACCAAATTCAAAACTCAATCATTTCAAGGACTGGTTTGTTAGACAGTCTCACTCTTCTTATCAAAAAGGTAAAAGAAAGTCATTCTCACTCTTCTTATCAAAAAAGGGAAGCATAGTCATACTCGTCCTCCTTGGGAAAATGATATAGACATAGAACTTCCAAGTTCCAACATTGTAAGTTGTAGGTTTCTGTGATAGTATGGATTAAACTTATGTTAACTTTTTGGCAATACATTCTTGTGTGAGACATGATATTAACTGTGCAATTTCTTGAATTGCAGAGCAGTCGTCAGTCAAGTCATAACAGGATACCTTCCCAGTCTTATTCTTCAGTTGTTCTTATCCTTAGTGCCACCCATCATGATAATCTTTTCTTCCATCCAAGGATACATCTCACTTAGTCAGATAGAAAACAGTGCATGCAACAAAGTACTGTGGTTTACTATATGGAACATTTTCTTTGCCAATGTACTATCAGGATCAGCTCTTTATCAGGTCAATGTCTTTCTCGAGCCCAAAAATATTCCAAGGGTACTTGCCGAAGCAGTCCCAGCACAGGTGAGAGTATAGTACAGTTTTCAGTTAGGATCTCTTTCAAATAGTCCAATTCCAGTTTCTACAATCTATTCGTTCCCATGAAGTTGGACTTACCCTCTCTTTCTTCTGTTTTTGTTTTTAATAATTAAAACAGTAGTTTTGGTCACATCATCGAGGTTAAATTCAGTTTATAGAAACGCTTTTAGCTTTAGGCAATTTGAATATTATTTTATGTACCTGTATCAGTTACAAATTCTGAAATAAGCTAATATTTTCTTGTTACTAGAGTGTGGCCTGCAGTGGAGCCAAATTAGGCGCAGGATACAAACGAAACCATATGATGAATACTCTCTGATATCTGAATCTGCCTTTTCTTTTTCTTCTTCTTCTTCTTCCTTGTTCTTTTGGTCGCCTTCATCATGGTAATATCAACTAGTGCAACCGGTGTTTATATCATGATCGAGGTTATCACATAAGTTATGTATCTTGGGTGCAGGCGGCATTTTTCATTGCATATGTTGTGACTTCTGGATGGACCAGTCTATCATCAGAACTTTTTCGACTGACTCCCCTGCTTTGCAGTTTTATAAAGAGACTATTTGCTGGAAAAGATGATGATAAATTTGAGGTTCCATCAATTCATTATTACAGTGAAATTCCCACACTTCTCTTCTTTGGACTCCTGGGTGTGACGTACTTTTTCCTAGCTCCACTTATTCTACCATTCCTTTTGGTCTACTATTGTATGGGATACATCATCTATCGAAATCAGGTTAGTTAAATGCCTCTATTTTTGGCACCTTAGCGTTGATGTTGTCTCGCATGAAAACAAGGGTCAATTTTGCAAAATGCCTTTAGATGGACCTTTCTAGTTGATGCTTTCCATTTGGCGCAATGGTGCTCCATAAAATGTGAAAGCATGCTAGGATGATTCAAATATACACAAATGAATCACATGGTAATTCACATATTGTAGACAATCCCTACTCTATAAGTTGAGCGAATTATGAGTTATTATTTTTTTGTCATTTATTATTGATAGATGACCCATGAGGGTTTGGTTGAGTGGTCAGCCCATGGTTAGCTTCCATAAGGTACGGGTTCAATTCCTCATGGACAATATGTTGAGAGTTTCCACTCTCCCAAAGATTGTAGGGATCAACGGGAGGATACGTATCAAAAGAAAAAGAAAATTTTTTTATGGATTGATGTGTTTGACTAATATTAGGTTGGTTTACATGATTTTAAGCCCAGTTATGAAAGAAGACGGGGAAAAAGGCATTTGTATGGTCACTTCATCCATCAATGTATACTAATATGTTTGTCCATGAGCAAAGTATCATGTTAGTCGGGTGGTTTCTGTTGAAAGTATCTTTAATTGGGAAAATAATAACTTAATTTGAACCCATTTGAGGCTTCTATGGGATCTTTATGGAATTATAACTTGAAAGCAGGATTCACAATCCCTTGTTTTATCAAAATTTGTAGATCCGATTATTGGTATTTTGATGAATACTAACTTTTTTCGGCAGCTATTGAATGTGTACTCTCCCAAGTATGAAACTGGCGGAAAGTTTTGGCCAATAGTGCACTACTCAATAATCTTTTCCCTGGTACTTATGCATGTTATTGCAATTGGTCTGTTTGGACTTAAAAAGCTTCCCTTGGGGGCCAGTTTGACTGTTCCTCTTCCACTTCTAACACTTCTTTTCAATGAGTACTGCCGGAAAAGATTCCTGTCAATATTCAAATCTTATCCCGTTGAGGTATGTTGGCAGACAGATAGTGTCATATTTGTTATATACCTCTCTAATAGATTAATATTTGGCTTGGCAATATAACAACATCAGAATTTTTTTTATGAGTTTCGCACTTTCGTTCAGTAATAGAATTTTGCTGTTGTTTTGCTGTCATGCCAAACACAGGAACACATTCAAAATCTTAATCTTCTTTTTCTCTTTTCCTTAACATATTATTGCACTTTCTTTTTATGCACCACAAGGTAATGAATTTTCTGTACTATGCAGTGTTTGGCTAAGAAAGATAGAGAGGACCAGAATAATACTGCCATGGCTGCATTTTACGATAAGCTGGTGGCTGCATACAGAGATCCAGTTCTGCTGTCAACCCGATATCCAAGAAGCAGCGATGGGCGCAGCTCTCCTCTACTTCCTCCTTCTGAAGTCTGAAATGGGCCTCTGTTTACTTTGGTATTCGAGCATTAGATAAATAGTTTTCTACTTTATGTATATACTTCTGTGTATGGTATGCTACTAGAGTCTAGAGTGAAGCTTGTTCTTTAACATTGCGTTTGAGTATACTGGAGTATTCCATAAAGACTTGGGTTTGCTCCCGGATGACAATTTGATTCTTGTTATTCTCATTTGAATAATAAGAACAAGAGTTTCTGTTCTTTTGTGTATAGATGACACTACTTTGGTACTATTCTGATGCGGAACCAGAGGGGAAAAGAGAATAGGAAGACCAAATAGAAAGAAAAAAATTTAGATAGATTAGAGATACATAATAGAATCAAGAGAGAAAGTGAACAATCTTAGAGAGTAAATTTTGGTTATTTCAGTTCATTCAATAATTCATTGCTAGTTTGACTAATAATGACCACAGACTGAATTTATAGATAGATAATTGAACGTGCTGACAAACAAGAAACATAAACTTAGTTACCCAAAAGTAAATAACACCTATTGAAGAAAATAAATGTCATTTATCTTAGTTTCAATCTTTACGGTGCATAGGGATGTAAATTAGACTTAGATTCTCCCCTGGCTGAAGACTTCAACGAAGGATGCTCAAAGTAGACGATGAATTGAAAGGTATTCATTGATTGGATGTCTGGTTAAATTTCCGTCAAGTGTAATGTGGTTGAGTACAAAAATCAGCAGGTTGAGAAGGCGCTTGTGGCGGAGCAAAGGAACTGAGGTATTATTCAATTTGTAAGGCTTTGTGATATGCTTCCTCCATAGAGCCATAGGAGTGTAAGAGAACTTTACACTTAATATCAGCATTCAGCTCTCAATCCATTGACAAACAGAGTAGTAGTTAAGGCGTCTGCTTCATCAACTTCACATCGCATCTTGAAATCTTCAAACTTGGTCATATACTCCGTCACAGTTGTAGTAGCCTAAGGAAGGTTTAAGAATTGGTTACATAGTTGAGCACGATAGTAATGACGTGTAAGTATTTTTCCTTGAGTTTCCCCTTCATTTCATTCCAGAAAGTAATAGGAACTTGGCCCAAAAGAGCAATGTTGTTCAATATAGTTTGCTAGTATCGTCGAGCAGAGCAGGTTAATTTCATCTTGGCAAAGCGAATGTGCTGTTTGTCAAAGTAATCTTCAATAGCAGCGAACGAATCCAAAAACGCATTTGGATCTAAATGACCATCAAATTCAGGCGCTTCCACCCCAAGTTTCGGACTCAAGTCATATCTTGCTTGATTGCAAATAGGTTGTCCAACAAAATGAGTGTGGGCAGCTTCAGTAATATCCTCAAGAATAAACTCATCGTCAACAATGTTGGGAATGGTGACTCTAGCGGCACGCTGAGGGGACTGAGTTGCTGGTGGAGGTGAAAGCTCAGCGGGGGTCGGTTGAGATTCCGGCTGTGAGGAAGAAGAATCATAAGATTTTGCAACAATTGACGCATGCGTTATTTCATCAATATGTTGTCTTTGTTGAGTTATACTGATTTTCACAATTTCCTTGGATAATTTAGCATTTTTACTCTCCATTGTATTCGTAGCATGGTCGAATTTAGCGGATAATTGACTGATTAAAGCAGTCAATTGAACAATTTTCTCATTAATAGCTGATTGCTTCACTTGATTCGCATCTTGAGCTTTCTTGAAGAATTGTTCCAACTCCTTGATAGTCATAGTGGTCAAAGTTGGAAGATCAGTCAAAAATAACAGTACTAAAGTGTAAAATTAAACCTAATGTGGCTGGACAGAGTGAAGAGAGACAATGGTGGCACTGAAGAAGGCTAAAGCTATGTTTGGTATGAGGGATTTTGTGGGAGGACGGAGAAGGGTGGAGGGAGAGGAGTAGGAGGAGAGGTAAAATTCCTTGTTTGGTAAGAGTGATTGAGGGAGGGAGAGGAGAAGTTGAGGGATGAGCTCTTCCTCGTGGCCCACCACTTTGAATCGATTCAACATTCTCGTTGCTTTATTGAAATAAAATGACAAATATATTCTTGTTAGAAATTATTCAAAAAATGATGAAAATGGATAATATATAATTTGATAAATACATACTCTCAATCAATTTTACTCTTCATTCTTTTTACCAAACAATTTAAAGGATTCACACTCTCATCTCCCTCCCCCCTACGCTCTCCATTCTTCCTATTCCCCCTCTCTCCTACCAAACATAGTGGAGTTTATGTGATTTTTTTTGTAATGCGGAGTTGAAAATTTTTTTTTTTTTTGAAAAAAAGAACTGGACAAGGAAAAAAATGAATTTGTGGGTTTTCAAGAGGGAAAAAAATTGACGATATGAGGTCAAACTAGAGATATTTTGAATCAAAAGATAAAGAAACAATCTTAGAAGGAGAAATTTATACTATGTTTTTAATAATTTACAACCATTCTGACTAACAACGAGCATAGACTCGCATATTTATAGATAGACAATTAAATACAATTAAGAAACTAGACAAAACTAAGAAATGATACAATCAGCAAACATAAACCTAATTAGCCCTCCAAAAAAATAATAATAACACCTATCAAAATAAATCAATTACATTTATTTAGTTTCTATGTGTTCTTTCTATTTTTTTTACGACTAGTATACGTACTTAAATTGGACTTAGATTTTCCATCGCATCCCTTTACCCATTTATTTATTTTGGCTCACAATCCCTTTACGTGTTTATGTCTATCTGTACTAACTCCTACTTCGAGCTCTTTGGACTGTTCTTAAGGTTTTACGAATGGATTGCTCGTTTGAATAATATTTAGAGAAACCGTTTGTCAATAATTTCTAGCCACAACCTAGACTAGTAACTGTCATGCATTAATGTAGAAAACATATACTTTTTAACTATTGCAGCTTGCTTTGCTCTAGGCCAACTTTCAGGACTTGAGGAGCACATAGCCGACTAAGGTACCGACTACAAATGGTTTAGACTACAGTAATGTTACGAAAATTCCATTCTAGTCCTATTGATGAGGACCAAGATATATAGATTTTTTAGGATATTTCGTATTTTTATTAATAAGGATATCTTAAAAAGAAAATTGTTAGGTTATATATATATGGGTCATGTTTCAATGGAGTTTTTTGTTTTTTCTCCATGGATGGGTACTTTGACCAAGTTGAAGATGACTTGCAATATCAAATCATTTTTACCTATAACTATTCCTATTCTAATTTTTTAGAGATTCCTCTTTCTATTGAGTTAGGAATAAGATTTGGGAATAATTTTTTAAGGAAAATAATTTGGAATAGTTTTTTAAGAAATTTTTTTAATCAAAATTATTAGTATTTAATATTTTGATATATATGGTTTTTTTTTTTTTTTTGAAAGTGTTTGACACGGTTTGGTTTTTTTATTTTTTTAGGAATATGCATATTTTCATTTTTTATCTAATAAATGGTTAGTTAGTTTTTTTTTTTTTTTTAGGAAACACATTAATTATGATAAAAAAACTCACGTTAGTTTATTAAAAAAATTGAAAAATATGCAAAAAAATAATATTTTAATCAATAATAATCAAATCATTAATAAAAAAATAGTTGATTGTTTTATTAAAAGGTAATTTTTTATAAAACACGTAAAATGAAAGGAAAAAAAAGAGAAAGAAGGTGAGTGATGACTATTAATACATTTGATTATTAATAAAAAAATATAAAAATAATATTTTAATTAATAATTATCAAATCATTATCAAACATGGAATAAGAATAAAAATAAAATAAAAATAGTGGAAAAATGACTGAAAAAAAAAATGTCCAACTCATAGGTCATAAATAGGTTGTCAATATTTTTAATCATAAATAACTTTCTATATATATATATATATTAATTAGATTTTTCTTTTTTATAAAATTACTAATATTATTATAACCATTAGATTAAAATCTAATGATTCAAATTAGAATACCCATCTATGGAGTAAAAATAAAAAATTCTATTGAAACGTTACCCATATATATATATATACTTCACATAATTAGTTTTAGTGCGTTTTAAATTTCTTTTATCGGTTTCATAGTTAGAATTAGGATTTGATATTTCCATATCTATAAATAGGCTAATTATGTTTATTACTTCGTTAGATTTGAACTTAGATTTAGATTTATGAAATTACAAACTGTTATGCGATCTTAAATCCATAATTGGTCAACGCCGAAAAAGTCAAAAGTCAAGCATGACATGGTCGCATAAGAATTCCCTTAATTAAAATGCGAC
>JXTC01000039.1:1034934-1071749 GCA_002914845.1 Trema orientale | reverse complement strand
CCCTTTTCACACACAAGCCACATCTTGCGATCTTTAAATTCATTGTTGACAAAACCTCCGTCAACAATTGGCGCTAGAAGGAGGGCTATTCCAGCAAATAATTTGTCATTCTTGTTTCTTCAACAATGGCAAACACCAGAAATACTACCAGAAACGCTGGATTTAGCCAAAACCAATCTCAAAACGCTGCTGCAGCTCAGGCCAATCCTTCTCAGGGTCAACCTGCCGAGACAGCACCGGAAAACATCAATCAAAGGCAAGATCGGATGGAGGACGCACTTGCAAACCGTCAACAGTTGGCGCTAGAAGGAGGGCTCGAACCTCCGTCATTCGATCTGGGACTTACAAGCTTGCTCGCGCTGGGGGACAAAAGATCGATCACGCATGGAATGCCGAGCAACTTCGTCGATATTATCAATAAATCTTTATGTATCTTCACTTTTTGAATATTACCAGAATTCTTCAATAAAGTTTCTTCGTTTGATCTTCATGGTGATTTGGTGATTTTTTGCGCGTCTATCATAGTTTTATGGCAGTCCTCGCACACCATAAAACTCGGGGGGCAGTAGGATTAGATCGTCATCTCCTACTCGCTTCCTAAGGAACTATGCAAAACGTTCATTTAGAGGGGTTGGAATTTTGGATCGCCGTTCTAAAATTTCTTAAAATCTTAGGATTTTCTCCTCGCTTCATGCCATAGCATGTCGTATTACGCAATTTCCCTCCCCGAACAGAAAGTAACTAAACATAAAGTTCATTGTTCGACGTGATATATTGCTATAAACTCTTTTAACATGGAACTTTTGGAAAATACTAGAGTTTGTTTGCATCACTCATATTTTTATTTTTCTTAAGCGACCTAACCCATCCTACTGCTTAGACCCCGGTTTAAGTTAATTGGATTCGAATCGCAATAGCGTACCGATCAATCACTGTGATTGACTACTTGGTTAAATTATGCACGATTATATTATTATGCGATGACGTTTGTTCATTTTTGCAGGAAATTAGTTCATCGAATCAATCTTCAAGAAAATCGTCAATCGGGAAAATAAATCGCGTTTATGCGTAAATTGTCGATTGAAAGAAAAATAAATCGCATTTATGAAAATATATATTACAGAAAAATGGGACATACCCGCAATTGTCAAAATTACATTTGATTTTAACTACTTGCTAGAAGAGCTCGCTCACACCTCCGCCGTTTTCTCCGCAGCTTCTGCCTCCCTCCAACTGTTGACAAGCTCGACGACGTCCTCACCAAGAATGGAGAAATCGAACTCCGGGTGCTCGCAATATATATTGTAGATGATCGTTGAAGAAGCAATGTCGCTGGCTTTCTCTTCGATCTCTTTGACTTCAGTAGCTCTGAAATCCTCTATTGCCTTGCGACCTGCTTCTTCGGTTGCCTTCTTTAGAGCCTCCGGATGTTCGGTGATCGTCTGCTCGAGATTCTTGACTTTTTCTTCGAGCTTGCCTATCTCGAGCTTCGCCTTCTCCAGATCCTCCTGCAGCTGCTTCTTCTCTGACTCAAAGGATGATTTCTCGTCCTGAAGAGTCTTCTTCGAATCCTCGAGCGCCTGGGAAATTTTTTCTACCTTATCTCCTTTCTCCATGCACTCAAGGATTGGATCATACATAAGTACGGCAGCTGCAGCAGTCTGAGATATAAACATATTTTTAGTGCGAAACAATCATCGAAGAATTCAGAAGAATTACGGAAGAAGCTTACATTGGTGAGCATTCGCATTGCAGCACTAAATGCGACCTTGGGAGATCTTTTCTTCATTTTCTCCCACGCTTCTTCAGATGTGAAGCGATCTATAAAGGCCGCACTCATCCCCGCCTTTTCCGGAAGCTGGCGGAGCTAGTTCAGGACCTCAGTGGCCTTGTCGACCTGGCTCGCACCTGCTGATGAAGACGGCTCTACAGATGGCTCAGCCTGGCTCGCAGGTTGAGGAGCTGGAGGAGTGGTCGAACTAGGAGGGATGTCATCGAAGGCTACTTTCCTCTTCTTTGAAGAGTCAACCTTCTCTTTCCCTTTGGATGGAGGTGTGCCTTCCGGGGTCTTCGATTTTGCGATAGACCCAAGTGTTGATGGGGGAGCTCGCAGACCACTGCCGATGGTCATATCTGCATGAACAAAATCAGTTAAAGTGCGAGGAAAATAATGCGATGTAAGTACATTTTCGAAGAAAATTACCTTCTTGAGGTTGGGATGGAGGTGAAGCTTCGGGCGAAGGAGCCTCAGGAGACGGTGGCTCGACAATAGGAGTAGCGGGTGCTTTTCTTTTCTTGGTCTTCAAAGATGTACCTGCTTCCTTTTGCTTCCTCACCTTTTTTGTTTTCCTCGAGCTCCTGGGCTTTGACGGGCGGTTGGCAGAGTAAGGGAGTGAAGCGCCTCTGGGGAAGAGCCCGCAGTCAATAAGATTCTTGGTCGTCCCGAGCTTTTTCCAATCGAACTCCTCGACTGGAAGGGCGTTAACCTTATACACCCTTGAAAGCTGTGCCTCGCTGAGACCTGGGCGCTCTTTATTTTCTACAAAGACAAAGAAATGCGATCAGATATATATTTAACTTGTTACAAATACAAGAATTTGAGTTACGTTACCTACCAGGATTTTGAAAAAACCCGTTATCAGCATAATCGAAATGAAAAAATGGGTTCTTCCATTTTCTCATGTTGTTGCGAACTCCATGGATGGTCTTAATCGCCTGATTCGACCATTTGCTCGCATAGAAGAAGCCGAAGTCTGAGGGATTCGACTTCACTTGGTAGAACCAGGCGAATTCTTCAGGAGTAGGGTTACCTAAGCTAAGTTTATGGTATAGTATGTACAAACCTACCATGTATCTATAAGTATTGGGGGTTAATTGGTAAGGAACGACGCCGTAATAGTCGACGATAGATTTTATGTATGGATGAAGAGGGAGATGGACGCCGCACCTGAGTACTGCCTCAGAGAAGGAGGCAGTACCGCGAGGAAGGGTGTGTGGTCGATTGAATTCAGTAGGAATGCGAAGAAGGGTATTGATGTTGTAGACGCGGATGATCTTCTCGAGCTTATTCGTAGAAATGCTCGTCTGGATATTGGTACATGATCAATCTCCCTCCACGTATTGATGACCCTTCGCATATTCGGGGGCGTCCCTAATATGTTGGGGCCATTGGTCCTGTGGGAGGTCGCCTATGCGAGGACTACTCTGTCTAGTCCCCGTTATCTCTACTTCTGGTCGCTCTATATAATCGTCAAGATTTATAGAGCTAGAACTCGACTCGGAGAATGACGACTCCCCTGAGAACGCATTCCTCTCCCTAAGCTCTTCGCTACTAGACATCTGAAAAAATAATAAAAGAAAATTTTAATTTCCTATGCGAGCATTATCCTACAGGTAAAATTATATATTTATTTGACTAACCTAAAAGTGCGACCTAGAGATAGGCGTATTATTGTTTTCTTTACAGGAGTCCTCGCTATATGCGAGCCGTAAAACCCTAATTGGGGGCAACAAACCCTAATGCATAAAAAGTTCGACTATATCGTCAATCTTTAAAGAAATTTTAAAGGTTCATCTGGAATGTTCGAGCTAATTCTTCGATAATTCGTCATTCGATCTACAAAATTTCTACAAGATTTGGGTTCATCATCAACATTCCAGAACCTAATTCCTATAAATTTGTTTATTGATTTGAATAAATTCTGGAATTTGTCTCTACAGTTCTTATTTTCTGGAATCCGTCTCTACAGTTATTTTCTGGGATTCATCTCTACAGCTGTTAAGATTCATGCTTTTCTAAGAATCAAAATTGCAGAAACCATATCGAAAATAGGAGATATTCAGAAAATTAAACGAAAAGAAAAAGAGGGGAAACTAACCTTGATTCTTCGGAAAGAGAGGATTATGGAGTGCTCAAAATGTTCTGCTAGTTCGTCCTGCCGGAGATGAGGAAGAAGGTCTCTGCGACTGACCGCCGGAGAAAATGGTGCTGAGAGAGCTCTGTTTTGTGTCAAAATTCTGAAGAAAATAAGTGTGAAGAGGAAAGACGGGGAAGAAAAAGGGCATTTATATGCTTTAATGAATTGATAAGTCACAGCCATAGATCAAGAGATTTGTTTCTTAAATCTGATGGCCAAGATTTGCGCGGGACTTAAATTCGGAAGTTAAAACGAATTTAATTTTTGAAATTCGAAACGACAGGGCTGAAACGACGGCTGATTGCTATCGTCATCATCACGTCAGCTCGAGAAACGGAGAGGTCACCTCGAGTTGTGATAATTTCTCAGTGAAGGGGCGACACGTGGATGTCTGTCAGAAGAAAGTACGCATGATGTCGAGAGATATGATTTGGGATATGGCACCTTTTCAGATTTCGAGGAAATTTCGTCACGTTCTTAAGCTCGCATTTGTCAAAGTAAGAAGCTTCATCTAGCCTGAAGACTAATGAAGCTGGGGGGCAATTGTTATACGATCTTAAATCCATAATTGGTCAACGCCGAAAAAGTCAAAAGTCAAGCATGACATGGTCGCATAAGAATTCCCTTAATTAAAATGCGACCACATCCGAATGTGAAATGTGCGACCAGTATAAAAAAAAGGAAAAAATGATTCAAGCTTCACCAAAAGGGTAATTGGCGTAGAAAAGGAAACAAGCTTCAGAATAGAGATTGAATAATCTCCTGTATTTAGTTAAGGATATTACCCGATTCTATGCATGTCAAATTGTATACCTACTCGTTTGTGTAATTGGGAAACTTGAAGCCACCTTCGCCTATATAAAGGGGGCTCAGTCTCATAATTTGGGGACACGATATCTGACTACTACTTCACTATACACTCTGTAATTCTCTCTCTGCTCTCACGTTGAGACTTAGAGAAACTCTTGTAATCCTCCAGAAAATAGTGAAGAACAGTGGACGTAGGCCCATCTTTTTCGGGGCTGAACCACTATAAAAATTCGTTTCTCCTTGATTATTGTGCTTTATCAACCCTTTTCACACACAAGCTACATCTTGCGATCTTTAAATTCATTGTTGACAAAACCTCCGTCAACACAAACTATTCAAAATCTCCCCCTCTAAATTTTCCCTACTTCCCTCTAAATCTCTTATGTATTTCTTTCTCCTTCGGTTTCACATCACCTATTCACTGAATTTCCTTTTCTTTTCTGAGTCTGAAAATTATGATGTTGTTTAATATATCTGGGTCTTAATTCTTTGTATAGGGAATTCTCTATTTGGGGCAGCATACATCCATTATAAGTTACAACCTGTTTATTTCAGAAACTACGTTTGAAACTTTGAAGTTGAACCTAGACAACAAATGGCATCTGATTAAGCCTTAATTCATGGAGTTTTTATTTTTGACCAAGTATTGTAACACCAACTAACTCAATTCAGCATTATTTTTGTATCTGAATCAGTTGGAGTTAGTTTGCTTCTTGTCTGGGTATTGCCACCCAGTCTACAGACATTATTCAGTATTCTTAAGAAAAGTAAGAAAATGTAGATATGTTGGGCCTGGCCTCCACGTGGAGTCATTATAATGGCCATTGACAGCTTCCTGCGCATGACAAAATTCAGCTTTCTAATTGCCTAGTCTAGTGGTCTATCGTAATTTTCTTTTTTTTTTTCTTTTTAATTCCTATGTCTATGAAAAATAATATTGTTTAAATTTTACTCCTGAATTAAAAATGATACATAAGATAAACGACAGGTGGCAGCAGCAGCAAGCTAGACGATGTCCATTTTAAATTTTTGTTTAATTATAAAAAAAATGAGCGTAATAGAAAAGGTGCTCTCACCGTGCTCTTCAAGACTAGTGTTCACACTAGTTATTTTTAATCCTATGCTGACCATTTATTCAAAAATCCAAACAAAAAGTAAATGCGAAATAAATGTCATGCTTACCTATGGCCTTCTTCATCTCATATTTAATTATATACAAATACAATGATGTACTGGAATTATAGAATGGAAGCATTATTTATTTAAGTATAAAATTAAGGTGGTTAATTTCAAGGAGGAAAGTGACCAACATTTACATTAAGAAATGCGAAGTAGAAAGATATCTTCGTTTGAACTTCTCTGTCTCTTCTTTTGTTATGGCCGCCGTACAATCTCCACAAGATTTGCTTCTGTTATTCTTTGTAACCATTTTTTGGTTTGTTGCTTTATGTTCTCCAAGTATATGAACTTTTTTAACTTTGTCTTCCTTGGTGTTGTGATCTATCTAACATTTTCCTGAGTTTGAGATCTCATATCAATCATTTACTAAAGATATTTTTTTTTTAAATTTCGGGTCCATTTATTTTGGATTTGATTGTATATAGAGTATGCAACAATAATATGACTCTAAAGTAGTTAAGTAACACAACTTGGTAAACAATTTACTACTTTGTCACACTATTATTATTGCAAGCCTTCAAACTCTTCAGGGAAAGAGTCCAAACCTTTATTGATAAGTCCTCTAGAATCATCCGAGTGATAAGCCTTTGAATTCTACAAATGTATGACCTTAAAAATGTTACATAATAATTATTTATAAAATATACACTTACATCAATGTGTTAAGAACCAGTCGAATTTTCTATTCGGTGTCTTAGTTTCTGAAAAGAAAAGGAGGAATTTTAATATATAAAACATTCTGGACACTGTTAGCATTGAGTAATACATAAGTATATTGCAACGATTTCAAAACTCAAGGATTTAAATAAAATTTAAAAATTTCATTGTCACTGCTTAAGACATTAAAAAAAATATGGAAATTATCATTGCTTGAGAGATATATCTATAAACTATTTGCAATTTACCTATACTATTTGGTAATCAAGGAAAGGTCCAAGTATGTCACTGTCTCACCTTTTTGGGTGACATAGAGCCCACCAAAGATAATAAACCAAAAGGAAGATTATAACAAATAATATATGGTCAATGATTAAATGAATAACAAGTATAATAAAATATGATAATAAAGTAAACAAATGCCGCGGATTATATAAAAAAATAATTGTTAGCGTCAGATATAGTTGGACTGTACATGGTCATTGTGGTGGGGCTTTGGAGAAATCGTTTTGTATTTGCTTTGATCATAGAAGACAACTGCAAAATGATAAATGGACTCTTTTTGGCTAACTATCCAAGGCAATTTTATTAACCTTTACTTTGGTGGGTGAAAGGGACTTGTGCGGTCTGTGATGATTTTCGTAAAACAATAACATATATGCTGTTTTTGCATGCTCTTTACAAAGAGAAACAAACGGGGAGCTATAAAAAAATAATGGCTTTGTTGTACTCAACATAAGAGATGGAAATCTGTATTGTTCTTGAATTTTGAATTTCAAATTGGTAAAGGTGAATCGATAGATCAGTTTTTAGGCATTTATGTTGTTCATTTTTAAAGTGAAATGGGTAATGAAAATAATCCCAATAAAATCTTGATGGCATTTTCACTTATTGTTTCACTTTCAAAAATAAAAAATATAAATATTATCAAATGTTTTTTTTTTTGGGAGATTTATAACCGCTTTCTTTAACTAGGTTACTTGGGAAGAAACTCAATTGTAGCCTGTACAACTAAAACGATTTAGTTTAAAATTGATAGTATACTAATATTTTTTTTAAGTGTAATAATATACCAGTATTTCGTTCCCAGCATAGTTTTTGTATGCATTTATGTTGATCGTGAAAGGAAGCTGTTATACAGACCGACCAATACTCCCACATTGACAGGATCAGAACAAATTGTTACATTCAATTCTTTTTAAAGAATGGAATAAGCTGCACTATTTAGTTTTTTCTTTCTTTTTTATACAATGGTAACGGTAAATATAAGTTTCGAATACAAATTTATATATGTAAGGAGAATTTAGGGTTTTTTGTTTTAAATTATAATCTAATAAGAGTGTAATAATGCAAATAAGGGTGTAATAATAAAATTCAAGTGTAATAATATAAATAAGAGTGTAATTTATAAATTATAATCTAATAATTGTGTAATAATGCAAATAAGGATGTAATAATAAAATTTAAGCGTAATAATACAAAAAAAGAGTGTAATTTAATAATACAGAAAAGAGTGAGTAGAAACAATTAAAAAGAAGGAAAAGGTATTTTCAAGATTTCCCTAGGACGATGAGTTTTATGTTTTCATGTCCGTTATCCTATAAAATAAAAAATAAAAAAATTATCAATTTTACTCTTGCATGTGGTTTGCATAAGAGCACAAAAACTCAAAATATCTTATCATAATAGTCTTAATAGTTATGACTCATTCAGGCTAACACTTCCATATTAAAAAGAAAATATGCTTTAGATATCTAGGCATCTTTGGCCAAGTCAAAGGAAAACTAATTTAACTGCTATACTCCATATGGCTTGATATGAAGCCGAAATTAAAAAGAACAAAAAAATGAGAACAACTAGTAGACCTTTTCCAAGCTGCACTTTCATTTGACAGGATCTTCACTCCCTCCATATAAATATTACACTCCCAACAGAAACAGACCCACAACATCTAAACCTTCGAGTACTTGATCACCATCTCAAAAAAGTATAGAGTAAAACCAAGAAAACACTCTCAAGTGATCTCCCAACATTGAATATAACAAGCAAGAGACATGGCAAGGAAGAGAAAAGCTGCTAGTGAAGGAGTGGAAGACAAAAGTTCCAGTGAGGGAACTATGGCTTGGGATGAGATTGTGAAGGAAGCTGCAGCTGCTGCTGCACTAGGAGGAGCTCGAAGAGCTCGGAAGCGTTTTGTTGGTGTCCGACAAAGGCCATCAGGCCGATGGGTGGCTGAGATTAAGGACACTATACAGAAGATAAGGGTATGGTTAGGCACATTTGATACAGCTGAGGAAGCAGCCAGAGCCTATGATGAGGCTGCCTGCTTGCTTCGCGGAGCCAACACTCGCACAAACTTCTGGCCTTGTCCGCCTTCATCTTCTTCATCCCCAGCTCTTCCCTCCAAAATCACAAACCTTCTTCTCCAAAGGCTCAAAGCAAGAAACAATAGCAACATTAGCACTACTTCAGTTTCTTCTTCTTCTACTTTGCCTATCAACCTTCCGCTAAAGCAGCAACTTGTTGATCATCAGGAGGAACTAACGGATTTCTCAGACGCCCAATTCAGTGATTTTCTCAATGATCCAGAAGACTACACCAATATTAGCGACAGTGATATGACCGGTAACATTAGTGCAGCCACCATGGACTACATGACATCAAGTTTTGAATCCTGTTTGACTGATCAAAGGAAAGATTGCGAAGAAAAAGAGGAGGAGGTTTTGGATTACAATCTGAGCGATGGCTCAGGACAGACTTCGAGCGGGGAGTATGGACATTCTAGAGGTGAAGTAGAAGAACAAGAAGAAGAAGAAGATGATGATGATGGAGAGGAACAAGGCTCCGATTATCGTGATCTAAGTGCCTTGGATTTCCAGTTTGTGGATGATGCTAAATCATCACCTTGCTACTATTCTCCTTTCGAGATTGCTGGGGAGATAGAGGAGCCGATAATGGAGGAGCACGCGGAGGCTTTTTCGGACGAGCCTTCCATGCTTAGAGAAGCCATGAAGAGGATGAAATATGAGAGGAAGTTCTCAGCCTCTCTCTATGCCTTCAATGGAATCCCAGAGTGCTTGAAGTTGAAGATTGGAGCAGCGGGCAATGTAAACGGAAGAGGAAGGTCTGACCAACTGAGGAACCTGAAAAATGCTTGTAACAAGAGCAAAGAGGAGATGGAAAAGGAAGAACATGTGGAAATGACAAGAAAGAAAGAGGAAGAAGGCCCCGAAAGCTCAAATGAATCGGGGTCTTCCTCCAATGATTTCAGCAATGATGTTGAACTCATGTCCCTCTGGAGCTCACTTGATCTTCCACCTATCTGCTTTGTCAACTAATCATACGTCTTTAACATCACATTCTTCCATTCAAATTAAGTGTCTAGAATTCACAATTATTTTTGCAATCCTAATCTTTCTGATATATGTATCAAATTTCTTCACAATATAGTTAAAATGACATGTTTTTCTTCTTCTTCTTCTTTTTTAATACTTTCATTGTCATGTTTACGTCCTGTTTGAATGGCTTTTGAATAAAAAGTTTCGGTTTGATTAATGAAGAATTGAGGCAACTGACATCATCAGTTTGAAGTTCCATCCCTAGGTTCACGTCACTTTGAGCTTTGAGGGGTCCCCCCATCAGAAAAACGTAAAACTTGGTCGTTTTCTTGCTTTTGAAAGAAAAGGGAAAAAATTTCGCAACTGGAAGGCATAAGTTGAATACATAGGTGATCAGAACGTAATCCCATGAAGAGAAAATGCTTCATCCCTGGCATTTTCAAAGGAAGCAACAACTTTCTGCAAAATGTCAATATCAAGCTGGCCAGCTTATTATTTTCTGCTTCTGCCAAAGTGACTACAAGAGTGACCAATGACGAAACGACATCGTATAAGCTGTATTATTCCCCCTTCTGTGAGGAGGGTTTCTCACAAAGTAAGCTCACCCAGTACATCCCTCAAAACATGTACAATTGCCATGGAAGGCATCCAAGTAAAAGAGTTGGAACTGTACATGTAGTTACTGAAAGATCGGACTCTGATAATCAGACGTTTCTTACATGGGAACGTTAATCAACTTTCTTCCCAACTCTTTTAGTTGTTTTATTTCAATAAGTAAATATGGTTAAACCATGCACATACATTATGGTACAGTCAGTACTAGTGATTCTGCTCTCTAATTGCAAAATAAAGTTGAACTACATCCACAATATCAAAAGTTGCATAAAAGTTCAAAGGGTGGATTCTACATAAAGGGAATTCCTGTCCACAACACCCAGAAAAAGCACAAAAGTTGTAACCCAGACCGGAACAGAGATTTAGCCAAGTGTTAACGTTGAAAATTGGTTCGAATAACTATTACCATATAAAACCGGTAATAATAAGAAAAAACCCCGACACCAAAGGATGGATAGATATATACACTGCATTTTTTTATTCACAAGTGTGAGTAGTTTCCATTAACTAAGAAATCGTCAGCCTGGGCATTGCTACTTCATAGGACACGCAGTTGTGCAAGGAAGGCAGCACAAAGATCCAAGAACAGAAACTGTGGCCCCTGGACCCGCTGCAAATCAAGAAGATACTTCTCCTCCCGAGTTTTGTAAAGCTGTCGAGTCCCAAACGAAAGCAACAACGTTAGCATTTCAATGATGAGCATATTTCAATTGCTCTTATAAGACAGTTATCTTTCCAAATCAGGAAGTTTTACTTGCATCAAGTTTCATTTTATGTTAAAATACCAAGAGCTGTAAAATGGTCTAAATAGTAATAAAATTGTAATAGACCATTTAACCACTCACAAGAACTATATAAACTGTAGCAAGCAGAAAAATTACCTGCACTTCAAACTTGACCACATTGGGTGACTTCATTACACCATCAGTTTCGATGATAGTGGATTCATCCGCAAAGTAATGATTACTGTGCACAGCATTGTTGACCATGCCTTCTAGTTGTCCCGGGATTCCAGAAATCCACCTACACTTCATGTTATAGTGCCCAATCTTTTTCCAGCAGACTTGCAGCTCTTGCAGAGCTTTAAGGACTTCTGTCATTATTTCACGAGGATGGGCACGAGACTGCAAAAATGAACGCAAAGTACATGAGCAATTAACAAAATTTCATACTCCACAAAACATTTAAACCAGAATGTGGTATGATAAATATATGAATGCAACTCTATGACTATGAGCTCAACATAATTCTCTACACCTATTCCTTGATGGTTCAACTAGGTATTCTATATATAAAAAACTCAATTCCTTTCAAATAGACATGCAAGAAATGGAAGCTTTGAACTTTTCTAAGTGCCAATCCTGTCTAAGGTATTGACTTGTAGCATAACAAATCAAGTTTACATCGTAGATAACAGCTAAAAACTACAGAACTTGACCTGAAGTCCAAGAGCCCACTTTCTTTCAACAGGGAACTGTGGTCTCAGACCTATCCCTTGATAATCCATATATCCTGGAAGCCGATGACCAACTGGAGAGGAAGCAGGCTCACTCTGACGGATTTGGTTGAAACCACTTTCCTGTCCAAATAAATAGAAGACAACTCAAAATCACTCCGAACATAAACAAGAATCTGTACGATGGATAAGTTTATATAACAAATGAACTTGAAACAAACAACTGACGGCCATAACACTGAATGAAATACCAAGTCCAATCATAAAAAAACAAAAAGATAACCAAATTAAAGTAAAAAGGAACATACCATAGTTTCCTGAAACTCAGCTCCAAGATAACCACTGGAAACGCGAAACCGGTTATCCAATAGCAAATAGTACGCAACAGTTGCCTGAGATATGCAGCACGCAATGAGACAAAAATTGCAAACTAGAAAAACAAAGAAGTTTCAAGGTCCATCTCAAAAAAAAAGAAAGAAAAAAAGAACTTTCAAGGTCCAAACCTCATTTTGTACTCTGTTGCGAAGAGATTCAATAACTTGGTTCCTTTCAAATCCCATCTTAATCACCTCCTGAAGAATTTCTTCATCAATCTGTGTGAAGCACGGCAACAATTGAACCAATTATGATAATAAAAGTGACCTGGTATGTGATGTATAAAAAATTATGAATTAAGATAATTTATTAATAATACCAATGAGAAAAAAAAAGGGGGAGAGATGAGAAATCCCCACGAGTATCTATACAAAAACAAGCACTAGGCATTGGGATAGGGATCATAAACTGAAGAAACAACGGGAGTCAATCAAAAAAATAACGTGGCCATTAACTAACAATTAGGTGATTGCTAATTGACAACTATAACATTGCATTCAAAGAGATGAACCATCTAGCCTCGAGGCGAGGCCGACAAGAGAGGTGCCGAGGCATCTGCCTTAGCTTGGGCTTTATAAAAATGGGTTCAAAATAGTTTTAGTACCCAATACCCTGGACCGCAGACAAGAAGTTTAAAAAAGCCCAGGACTTACGAACTCTTAAGTCTAATTATTCGTTGGTAGTCTAGGCTTCAAATTTTAGCTCATTTAGCACTTGCAAATGCTGATATGTGACTTTATATTTTTCAACTCTAAATTATACGTTTAAGTCTTGATGTGTGTGTATTTGTTTGTGCTTTTTTCTGAACTGAAGACCTAATGCAGTTATTATAATGGTGAAATTGCTATAAACTTTCAGTTTTTAAGTATTTTATAATTTAAATCTGAGGCATATGCCTCGATACATCCCGAGGCATATGCCTAGTCTCATATAAGGAAAGCACCTTAGCGCCTAAAAACAATTTTTAAAACCTTGTCATACACACGGATAAACATGCATATATATAATTCAGATAAACATGCATATATGTAATTTATGTTGTAAACATATATATTAAGGGCTTGCTTGGCTACACTTTTGTTTTAAATGAATATTGTTCTAAATGACAAGAATGGTGGGATCTTCTCAAGCAAAAATTTGAGAAGATATTCACCTTTCATCTTATTTAAAAAACAGAAAATTGAAAATTGAAGACAAACCAAGCAAGCCCTAAATGTCACATATATATAATAGATGGCATATTGAAAAGAAAAACTGCAATTGATACGATAACAAACCTTTTTCGCTTGATGCATTAAGCAAGCCCTAAATGTCACACATATGTGTTAACTGACATATTGAAAAGTAAAACTGCAATTGATAGTTGATACAATAACAAACCTTTTTCGCTTGTTGCATTGTGTCTGGTGGGGGCACAGCTAAGTAACGAGGAAGATGAGCCTGGAACCATGGATGCTGGCGAATTTCAGGAATGGTCATTCGCTTCATTGGATCAACAATGAGCATCCGTGGAATCAAGTCCCTTGCACCAGGTGATAAATGGCTTGGTAGAGTGTATATCCCACCCTGGAGACAAAATTATGCAGATTCAGTGGTCAGTGCACATTCAAACACTGAAATATGGACAGTAGAGAGGAAACAAGTCAACAACAGAAAAAATAAAGCAGAAAGTGTCCTGGACTGCTTTGAGGGGGGAAAAAATAGACAAGGAAACAACAGAGAGACATAAAACAGATCATAAGTCTATATGATCGTCTAAGAAATCCCTGACTAGGTAGTGATAAGAGTACAAGAAATTTTTTTTTATGAACTCTCATGCTCATATAAATTTGCAACTCAAAACTGAATCTAGTATCAACTGCAGAAAAGATAAGCGAAGCTCATTGTTAAATCCAAGCTGAGTAGATTTAAAAATACCTTTATTTTCTTAAATAAGTTGGGAATGTTCTCATCGTCAAAAGGAAGAGTGCCACATAGAAGAGCATACAATATAACACCACAGCTCCAGACGTCTACTTCGGGCCCGGCGTACAATTTGCCAGAGATAACCTGATCCAATCACAGAAAATGTAACCCTTGAGATTAATTGAAGATAAAACTACAAAAACAATGAACTCAAGTTTACCACAAACTTAACTCAAAACCTATGTAAATTTAGAACACTACAAATTATATACCTCTGGAGCAGCATAGTTTGGGCTTCCACAACTGGTCTTTAGAAAATGGCCATCACGCATTATATTGCTGAGACCAAAATCAGCAATCTTCACATTGCATTTAGAATCCAAAAGCAAATTCTCAGGCTTAA
Source organism: Trema orientale (assembly GCA_002914845.1). NCBI lineage: Eukaryota > Viridiplantae > Streptophyta > Magnoliopsida > Rosales > Cannabaceae > Trema > Trema orientale. The sequence continues at coordinate 1,057,094 of JXTC01000039.1, read as the reverse complement.
GGTCTCTATGAACCACCATATTTCTGTGGCAGTACTCTACGCCAGAAATTATCTGCCTCAGATAAACAATTGGCCTTATGTAACTTATTCAGAGATGAAATGAAGTCCACATGAAGTCTAGAAATGAAAAGTAAAATACCTGCTGAAAGAAGTTACGAGCTTCATCCTCCTGCAACCTACCTTTCTCCACAATATAGTCAAAGAGCTCTCCAGACTTAACATACTCCATTACAACAAAGATGTCTGTTGGGGTTTCAATCACCTCATATAATCGTATAATGTGAGGATGCATAAACAATCTCAATATTTTAATTTCCCTTCTCACTGCGCAAAATTCAACAGGAAACATAAGAGGAAAGCAAATAAGCCACTTGTTACATAAATCAAACAAAAGTACAGTGTAAATATAGGCAATCAAGCAGCAATAACCACAGCGCAAAGATACAGAATGATTTACTTCTCCTCATAAGAAACAGGATTTTCTTTTTTCTTTTTTCTTTTTTTTGATGAAAAATAATGGTTTGCTTCTTTATGGTCTTCATAAAAAGTTTTAACATTTAACACTTCAAACGGACCATTCCTCCTAATCCCATTTTGAGTTAAACAATGTAATCATTAGCAGTGACCGATGCTAAAATATGAACAGAAAACACAACAGGTATCTTAAAGAAAAACAATTAACACGAACATAAGTGTATCATATACACTGGGCCGTCATCTGAGAAAATAATACAGACCTTTTTCTTCCATTTCCATGTTTTTTATTTTGCGTCGGTTGAGAATCTTAATAGCAACTTTGTGACCAGTCAGTGCATGCTCTGCTATTTTGACCTTTCCAAAGGAACCAATACCAAGTGTTTTCCCCAGCTTGTAATTTGGTAAGAACATATCCACATTGCCACCTCCTCTGCCAGTTGATCCATCCATTTTCCTTACCTGTAGGCATGATCAAATTATTTAATAAACATAGAAGGTTTAGAAACATTAAACAAACACAAAAGGATGGTGTAATTAGATCATCTAGATACTCGTAGAAGGAAAAGAAAAATCATATTGGGGTTTACGACAAAGAGAGGAACAGCATCCTAAGTACCAAAGTTACAGGCAAAAACATCCAAAACAGTAAAAAATGATTAAGCTTGAGCCTTTCTAATATTCAACGTTTCATTACTAATATAGACAATAACTTACAGAACAAATGCAAACCAAAAGTCATCATATTTGGCTCACAAGATAAAAGGAAAAGTGGTATCATTTATGCTACATTTATGGCGTCACATCTAAAGTTCAAACAAGCTCTATCGTCTTTAAAATCTCGTGTTCAGATAATTGTCATTCATATTGGAACAAATACAGATTTATTCTTACTCATACAACAGGAGAAAATAAGGGTTCAACTTAGAGACAAAGTTGGTCTTTTAATTATTCTCCTCAAAACGATTATCAATTAACAAGAAAGTAGTGATTTCCCATTACGTGTTCTTATTCAGTTCTCTTCCGCAATTCGGTTCTATAAAAACTGTTTTATGGAGCTAATTTACCAGCCGGGTTAGTAAAAATATACATAATTTTGGTTGCTGGGTGCACAAAGCTCATTAAGAAATAGACAAATATACATATATTAATCTCTTTTATCCATCAAAGCTACCCATGTCTATTAGGAAATTCTGCATACTTCAGAATACAAATCGTCCCTCGCTTCAAAATCTGCAAGAGGATTATTTTTCCAAATAATGCATGTATATGTATATATATCTTCTAACACTCAATCAGCTAATATGTTCTTATTCTTCCTTTTTTCCAGAGCACAAAACACCATATCTACAAACCCACAATAGCCTAAAAAAACCCAGTTCATAAAAAATGCACAACAGTATTATCTGAAACCAAAGCAATAGATGAGACTCGACCCCAAAATCAAACCGAGGAGCCGAGAAAAAGTTGAGAAGCTTTAAACTTTCAAGATGTTTGGATCGAAAAACAAGTTAGATTCGCATCGATCTGAAAAGAGAGTTTAACGCTTTAGGGTTTGACAAAATCTGTTTGGAATGGAGGAAAAGGAAAGAAAAGTCTCACCAGCAGAAAAGTCGATCTAATCGGAAAGGTTGCCGGAGACGGAGGAAAACTGGAATCCGGCGACGGCGATTGGTTCTCTTCCTCCCTTCAACAACACTCTTTACCAGACGTTGATGATGATGATGATCTTCGAACAGATCGCCCTTTTCGCATTTTCATAGCTTTTTTCTGTTATCTCTCTCTTTTTTTTTCTTTTTTCTTTTTTTTTTTTTATTTTCAATTTTTTAGTAATGGGGATAAGAAATTCAACATAAGGGATAGTCTTATCCCGGATGTGGGATTAGATTAGTGACGAGGTGCCATCAAATCAAATTGTCCGGATTGATTCCATAGAACTGATGCGGGCGACTTTGTCCAAACATAACCCCTTTTTTTTGTTGTTGTTATTGTTGTTGTTGAAAAAACATAACCCTTTCATAATTAGCATCTCAGGGTAAATTGCGAAAGTATACAGAGTTTTGAGTGCAATTTTAATAGACTCGCAAACAAATTGATACTCGGAGGTTATAGATATGTGAAAATCGATTCTAAGGCTAAATTTTTGAATGATTTTAGTAATATAAAGACAGCAATACTCCAAAAAAGTGATTTTAGTAATATAAAGACAGCAATACTCCAAAAAAGAATAATGACTAAGTCGATTTTAATAAAGGGTATTATTGTTTCTTACTAACTAAAATTAGCCTAAAAAAAGAAACTGTTTATGAGAGGTATTATTTTAGAGAAATTATATAAAATATGCTCGGAATGCCCCTAATTTTGACACATATGTTCAAGTGGATAAAATTCAAAAACATTATGCTTTTGAATAAGTTTTGGAGAAAATACCCAGCGTACCTTATCTGAAACTGAGTCACGTTTTCTTCTACTCTAAATGACAAAGAGGAGAAAGAGGGAGTCGGAGACTTGGAGAGAGTCGAAGTTCTTGAACTGGTAATATAAACTCATTATGAGAATGTGTCAAAAAATCTAAGCCGATTTGAGCAAACCAGAGAGTGAATGGAAAGGAAAAAAAAAAAAAAATGATCGACATAAATCCATTGGAGGAATGAAAGAACAAAACTGGACTGGATCGACTAAAAAACCATGAACATTCGTCGATAATTCATCGACAAACAATCATTGGAAGGCCATCAACAATCCACAAAATATCATCGAAATTCCTTTAAAACGTTGTTGTTTTCGACATTGAATGTTGCCATCAAAATTTGGTCGAAACTCCAGATGAAAACTATCGAAATGGTTGAAACTTTGTCAAAATTCTATCGAAATGCCGTTGTTCTCTACGTCAAAAGTATTTATTAGAAACCCTTCCTTAATCCGTCGAAACTCTATCGAAAAGCTATTAAATTTATTGATTCACTGTCAAAATTTCGTTGTTCATGACTACACCTATTCGATCACACTCACCGTCAAAACTCTCGTCTTTCTCATGTGTTATTCTGCTGTGGCATCTTCTTTGTCCCAACTTGAACCACATAAAGATAAATTGGGAGCTATGTACTTTGAAGGATTTTGAGAAACTGGAGTACTACCAAGGTTAGAAAGCGTTAAATGGCAAAGAAAGAGACAGAAGGCGAGAGCGATGGAGGGAGTTGAAGTGTTTTCTTATTTTTTCAAACGTAAGACTATGCATTTCAGAGTTTTTTAGGGGTATTTTAGTCAATAAGCATATATTTTTAGAGTTTTTGTTGGAGAGCATACAGGTCAAATTTGACATATTATGGTACATATTTAACCTAATTTTTCATTATTTTATAGATTCCAAACAAAATATGGTAATAATGTGATGATTTGGTGGAAAGGTTGGTAAGCTTAAGCCTATAAATAGAGGTTTAATCCTCTTCATTTCTTCATCCCAGAGTGAGTGAAACCAAAAGTGAGAGTTTTTATTCTGAAAGTTAGAAAAAAATTCTCTTGGGTGTATTTAGGATTATTGGATAGAAGAAAGAAACCGTATTATCGTAAAAAAAATTCATATAGTGGAAAACTTTTCTGAAGGCCGTGGTTTTTTTTTTTTTCCTAATTTGGGAGTTTTTCTACGTTAAATATTGTATTGTACTTATTAATTTTGTTTATGTTTTAATTTCTTCAAAGTAGCATCCGCGGCAGAGACCGACCGACATCACGGCAAGGGAGGGCACTTGCCCCCTCAACTTTTATTTTTTTCTGATTTTTTATTTAGCTTTTTTAAAATTTACATATATGCCCCCTGCCTAGCTTTTGTTTATTGTTTAAGTTCAATGAACATGTTCTGTTAACTCATTTGGGAGGGTATTCAAAAGAATTTTTCTTTAATATAAAAACCTATTTCTAGTATCTTCTATGATGTCATACGGTTTCAAGGGAAAAAAAAATAGGGACCAAAATATTAAAGTTTTTTTTTTCCCTCTAGAAATCTCTTTACGCTCCAGTCACCCCTTGATCGATAGTATTACAGTAAAAAGAGGAGCACCAAATTCTAATCATTTCATTGGTAAGTTTTTTTTTTCCTCTCATTATTTTAGTTTATATAGAACAACACATATAAGTAGGCTGTGGAGCCATAAGCCATTGCCATAATACTATCGATTTTATCTTTTTTCATTGTTAATATTTTAATTTTTTTTTTTTGCTGAGAATTCTTAATATTTAATTTTATTTTGGCCTTCTTTGGGTGTTTGTCAATTTGTGTATGAATTTTTGTTTCTTTACTGCCAATTTTTTTGTCTTTTGTTTTTTTTTTTCCTCCGTTACTTGGATTTGCTCATCTTTTGATTTATTTATTGTTTTTTTTTAACATTCTCGTGGATCCTTTATTAATCCTTTTCTACTTTATTTATTAAAGTCTAGCGATAAATCAGTCAACATATCATATTTTGTTTTGGGGTACCAGAATTAAAACAAAGAAAAATTATACCAAACACATGCCATCTATTACAGAGAGGAAGAGCAGAGAAAAATTGGCCAACCTAAGGGATTCATTATCCTTAGCGTTTTGACTATCACGGAGAAATTGGTTCGAGGAGATTATCCTCTTGTTCATATGTGGATCTCTTTATTGGGAATCAAGAAGGTGACCGCCCACTAGATCAATCAAATGGTTTTCGAGAATAGACGGAAAGACGAGAAAGTTGTGGAGCAAATCCGGGTATTGTTCTTATCTAGATTAAGAGATAATTTATGTTAGATCACGATCCGAAGTACTTTTTTAAAAAAAAAAATTTAAACGACCTATTCCGTTGCGTTTCTAGATTTTACAAAATTATGGTGTTCTTGAAAATGATTTTACAAAAATAATTTCCGGAATTTTATTCTAATGAATACCAGCAATTGGTACCAGAGCATGGTTTTATTACCGATCTAGCATATTTTACTCCGATCTATTCTCTTGCTGATTAATGTTTATGATTTCCAGAAAGTTTGATTATGTTTGGTCTTATTCATGTTATGAGTATGCTCTAGTATGCATGATTATTAATAGATTCAATTAGTTTGAATAGCTATTTGATTAGATGTTGCTATGAGGTGATGACATGTTTATTTTTTATTTTCGTTTCCGGCAAGTTCTTGATTTTTATGTGTTCATCTTTTATGTTCTTGATAAAACTATGTGTAGAAAAGTTTTGATCTTTAATTGTTTGTAAGTTTTTATGAAAAACTATTTTTTAATTTTAAAAAAATTAAAAAATAGTTTTTAATTTTAAACGCGTTTGATCTAGAAATCAAGCTACGAGACTCAGAATTACAACCATAGATCCTAACACATATATATTTCTCATATAAAAAGAACCCCAAAACAAATAAAATAAAATATCTTAAAAAATGAAAGAAAAAGAAAATGGTAATATACTAATATCAATATCTTATCGCCCTCAAAAACTACTTTGAAGGGTATTTCCTTATTGATGATTTTATCAAATTTACAAATTTTTAAACACCAAATTAAAACTCAAATAAATTTGTTAGAAACTTCCTTGACCAATCAACGAAGACAATAGAACATAATTGATTCAATTTATAAGACTAAGATATAATCAGGAATTTTCTTGACCTAAAAAAAAGGAAGAAAAAGAAAAGAAATAAGAGAAGGAGTGATAGAGGTGGGCATGGATCTCTCACATGGACCATGTATCTCATATTATGTGCATTTTTTAGGAATATATGATCTAAGAATATAATGGGCTACCTGATTAAGTTAAGCTCTTATGTGTTTCTTTATGCAAACTAAGAGAATGGACTACATGCTTATATTACTTTTTTTTTGTTTTTGTTTAAATCATTTTTAAATCTATTAATTTAAAGGACATATGGAGAAATATTTCAAAAGAAAATCAGATTCATTAGTTTCTAATAGGGAAAAGGCTGAAAGTACCAAAAAATGAAGTGCAGATATCTACTTTGTAGATTTTTCTACAGATTATGGTTTAAGAATTCCGATTTTAGAATATGATCCTAATATTCGTGATCAAATTCGAAGAGCATATCTATAAAAAAGTCTTTGTTAACCTAAAAAACATGATTTTCCATTCACCAAAATTGGGCAAGCACGAAGAAGATTCAACTCTGCTTAGTTTGATGAATATCGTAATTGGTTGAAATATAGCATAACAAAAGATGTTGCATTTTGTCTGTGTTGTTACCTCTTTAAACAAAATATTAGAGATCATCAATGAGGTGGTGACTCTTTTACTAGTAAGGGATTTTTAAATTCGAAGGAAAAGAGAAAATTGAAAAAACATGTTGGAGGCTCTAACAGTTTTCACAATCAAGTTTGAAGAATTGTAAAACGTTAATGAATCAGAATCAACATATTGAGAAACTTTTCTCTAAGTAATCAAAACAAGCTCAAGATGATTATCGAACACATTTGTATACATCAATTGTTTATACTCGGTTCTTTTTACAACAAGGGTTCCTATTTCGTGGTCATGATGAATCTGATGAATCAAGAAACAAAGGTAATTTTCTTGAACTTCTACAATTTCTTGCTAAGCACAATAACGAAGTCAAAGTTGTTACACTGCAAAATGCTCATGATAATCTCAAATTAATGTCTCATAAGATTCAGAAAGATATTACAAATGCTATTGCTGTTGAAACTATGAATGTTATAATCAAAGGCATAAGAGATGCGTTATATTCTATTATAGTTGATGAATCTCGCAATAGTTCAATGAAAGAGCAAATAACCATAGTAGTACATGATGTGGACCAAAATGAGTGTATGATTGAGTGTTTTGTAGGTATTGTACATATTGCTAGTACTACAGCTCTCTCATTTAAGGCTGCAATTGATAGATTATTTTTGAGACATAGACTATGTATGTCGAGATTACGAGAATATGGTTATGATGGAGCTACTAATATGCAAGGTGAGTTCAATAGTCTTAAAGCACTTATTATGAAAAAGAATCCATGTGCTTTGTATATTCATTATTTTACTCATCAACTCTAATTGGCTCTTGTAGCTGTGGCAAAAAAAGAGGTTCACATTTTATCTTTCTTTAGTTTGGTTAATAATATGGTGAATGTTATTAAAGCTTCATCAAAATATTCTGATATTCTTCAAGATATACAAGCTATTAAAAATATTAAAGTACTTCAAAGTGGTGAGATTTCAAGTGGAAAATATTTGAATCAACATACTATTCTTAAGCGTCCAGTAGACACACATTGGGGGCTCTCATTATAGCACTTTAATGAGTTTGATTTTAATGTTTTCGTCAACAGTTAAAGTTCTTGAAAAAGTTGCTGATGATGAATCAAATTCTGAACAAAAATATGAAGCTGATACTTTATTAGAGTTCATGCAGTCATTTGATTTTATATTTAGTTTATATTTAATAAAAAACATATTAGGTGTTACAAATGATTTGTCAAAGACATTACAGAGAAAGGATCAAGACATTGTGAATGTTATGGCTTTAGTAAAAGTATATAAACAACGGTTCCAAATGATGAGGGAGAATAAGTGGGATGTTTTTTATGACCAAGTCTCTTCATTTTGTGCTAAACATAAAATCGAAATTCATGATATGGATTCGGTCTTTAAGTCTAAAGATAGATCACGTCCCAGAACTGAAGAAATCACAAATTTATATCACTTCTGCATGCGTATATTCTATTCAATTATTGATATGCAGCTTCAAGAGTTAAATAAGTACTTCAATGAGGTAAATACTGAATTGCTTCTTTGTGTGACTTGTTTATGTCCAAATAATTTATTCTTTGCTTTTGACAAGGAAAAGCTAATCCAACTTGCTAAGTATTACCTAAAAGATTTTTCTGAAATAGATATCATGACACTTGAGGATCAGCTCGAAACTTATATTATTGGGATGCGTTCATTTAAAGAGTTTACAGATTTGAAAGGCATAAGTGAGCTAGCACAAAAGATAGTTCAAACAAGAAAAGATGAGGTGTATCCATTAGTTTATAGACTACTGGCATTGGCATTAATCTTACATGTTGCCGCTACTACTTATATTGAAAGGGTATTCTCTCTTATGAATATTGTTAAGAATGAACTACATAATCGAACAAGAGATGAATGGATGAATAACAGTTTGCTTATATAAATTAAGAAAGAAATTTCTGACAATATTGATAATGAGTATATTATGCAGCGATTTCAAGGTATAAAAAATCATCGAGAGAGATGGTAATGTTCTCAAAGTTATGCTATTTAATGGTACTTTTTCCAGAGAAAAAAACGGAATTATTTTTATTTTTGTGTTTTAATTTTGTACAAAACTTTTATATTATGCACTCCTGAAAAACAATCCTGAGTCTGCCATTGATCTGGGCATAATGAATCTGAGTTATCAGATTCCTAATAAAAAGATCACAGAGTTATCAAATTCCTAACAAAAAGATCACATGTTTTTCTTTTATTCAAATCAAATTGTAGAAATAAATTCAAATAAAAGATTACCATTGGCTATCATATATTTAGCTTGTTAACATACGCATTAAAAAAAACAAAATAAACCATACAAAACCCGGCAGGAATTCAAACAAAAACAAAAAACTCTTTCAAATGTACATATGGCTATTTTATTTATTTATTTATTTATTTATTTATTTTGTCATTCGATGTAAAGGCTATTTTCTTGGAAGTCAGCTACAAGAATTCAATTAATCTTTGTAATGGGTTTAGATTATAGAAAATAATGAGAAGTCACGAGTTTTGTTGTCAAGACGAAAATCAAAGAGGAAATCAAAAGAAAATAAAGTCAAGTTGCATTCTGTTAAAAGAGACCAACGTGGCCTTAAACAGCAGAAGGCAGGGACTAATTGATGAATTAAAACTCTAGGCTCACAGATGTTGTGGCCAAAACGTTATACTTATTGTATAATTTCTTTGAAAATGAGAACTTCGATTCGTGGAATAATATATGGCACAACAAAAGCCTAGTTCTTGGAATGTGGGACTAATGATCAAATATGGGAGGGAGCATGTATACATACTTTCTTCCTAACTGTACTTGTTTTGTATCATATTAGAAAAGGATAACACTACACATCTCAATTTTTATACCAAAATTTTTGTACTAACACATGTGGCATATAACTTATCACCAACTAATGGATGTGTTAAAATTTATCACAAATATATTAAACATTATCACAAATTGAGTAGTGGCAAATCACATGTCACATGTGTTGGTATTAAAAATTTGGTACAAAACTTGATACCTCAAGCATTATCCATTAGAAAATGAGGGCAACACATGAATATATAATATGGTACGATCATGTGATATCTCGTTCAATCTTAAATTGTAATAAATTAGTGGGATAATCCCAAAGAATATTTCATCTGTTTTAGCTAAATACCAAATTTAACTATTTATTCTCATAAAACACAAAAATATCCCTTCTATTTTTTTAAAATAAGAAAAAAGTAATCATTTGTCTCTTTTTGGTCAAATTTTTTTACTACATATTTTTCTAAATGATATTAATACCTTATGAAATTGATATTCAAACAACCCTTTTCTTGATTTCTTTAAAAAAAATAATCTAAAGTTTATTGCCAAAAATAAAATATAAATATTTTTCTATAATCTGGAAAAAAAGTGTGATTTTATTTTTTTAAATAGAAAATTAATTAGATTAATATGGAATGTTTGGTAATAGATTTTTTAAACATGTGTAAGGGTATATTTTTTCTTTTCTATTTTGAAAAATAAAAGGATACTTTTATAGTATATTTACTTCGTTGTAATCGTAATCGAAATAAATAAAAGGGGACATAAATGAGAATAAAATAAAATAGTATGAGAATCATTATTTGTATTATGTTGTTTACTTAAAACTAATAGGAAATAAAATTATATTAATTAGAATACTACTCATTTGTTTACTTAACCCAGGAAAAATAATGGGAATGCATTATATTTACTAAACTGTCTTTTTAAATGTATGTACATTTTAAATTACATAGATTTTTTAGGGTAAAATTGTATTTTATAATTTTAATAATTAAAAAAGAGAAAATGAGTGTTTATGAGTAATCACATCCCTTAGATATTAGTGGGAGAAATATTCTCATTCTTTTCTTCTAAATTTGTATGAGTCCCACATATTTTCTATTTTTTCATATTTTAGTAAACATTTAAATGAGAATCATTACCTCATATATCATTCTTATTACTATTCAGTCAAGATGCCATTAGGATTTATGAAAACAAAGGGTTAAACATAATAAAGGGTTTGTTTTTAGGATTATCCCACCAAGTTATTACATAAACATGCCAATTGCCAAAGATGCATAAAATTGCAAAGGGTGAAATCATCTTATTCACGTCCACAACAACACCCCGAAAAATGTCAAAAGGAAAAAGCACAAATCATCCAGGCTGAGGGTGTGATTTAGCCGAGTACTAGTGGACAAAATCGGTTCGAAAAACTATTTCCATATAAAACAGGTAAAAATATGAAAACCCTTTGACACCGAAGCATGAATAAATAAATAAATATATATATATATGCGACAATATTAAATTCTATTATTTCATATCACACGCAATTTGGCAAGGAAGGCAGCACAAAGATCCAAGAACAGAGACTGTGGACCCTGGACTCGTTGCAAATCGAGCAGATTCTTCTCTTCTCGAGTTTTGTAGAGCTGTAAAGACCAATGTAAGCGTTTCAATGAGGAGCACATTTGATATTTCAGTTACTGTTATAAGATGACATTTTTCCAAATTACTTGTATCCGAGTTTCATGATCTAGTATTACCAATCCATTATTAGAATGAAAGTGTAATATTGGTCCAGTTAATCATTCATAAGCAGAGGTGTTCATCGGTCGGGTTGGGTGGTTTTCTTTAGCATTGGAGCAAACACGCTCAAATCAATTCGAGAACTATGTAAACTGTAGAACAAGAAAAGCTGCGTGAGAAACATTACCTGCAGTTCGAACTTGACCACATTTGGTGACATCATGACACCATCAGTTTCGATCATAGCGGGTTCGTCCCCAAGGTAATGAGTGTTGTGCAAAGCATTGTGTACCATGCCTTCCTGATGACCAGGGAGTCCAGGTATCCACCTACATTTCATGTTGTAATGCCCTATCTTTTTCCAGCCAACCTGAAGTTCTTGCAGAACTTTTAGGACATCCGCCATTATTTCGCGAGGATGGGCTCGAAACTGTCCAATGAAGGCAAAGAAAAATGAGCAATGGTTAAAAATTTCATACTCACTCTGCAAAAGTACATATTAGACCACAAGTGTAGTATGTATCAGCATAATTGTGTAGACATTCAACTAGATATTACGAGTACGGTAAGAAATAGGAGCTTTGACATGTAGCATAGCAAAGCAAGTTGGCCTCCAAATACTAAAGATAACAACTTAAGACTAAAGAACTTTGACCTGAAGTCCAAGAGCCCATTTTCTTTGAGCAGGAAACTGAGGCCTCAAACCACCAATCCTTTGATAATCCATATATCCTGGAAGCCAATTCCCAACAGGTGAAGCTGCAGGCTCACTCTGATGCATTCTGTTGAAACCACTTTCCTGTCAAAATAAATGTAAGACAGCCCAAAATCACTCCAACCATAACAAATGAACTTGACACACAATTCAGAAAACACTGAATGAGGTACCATGTCCAAGCATAATAAATGAAGTACCATAGTTTCCTGAAACTCGAGTTCAAGATTGCCATTGGAAGCGCCGGACCGGGAATCCAGTAGCAAATAGTATGCAACCGTAGCCTGATATATGTTATACACAATTAGACTAAAAACTTGCAAAGTATAAGCAGACGGGGGTTTCAAGGTCCGAACCTCATTTTGCACTCTGTTGCGAATGGATTCGATCACTTGGTTCCTGTTAAATCCCTTCTGAATCACCTCCTGAAGAATTCTTTCATCAATCTGCGTGGAGAAAGGCAACGAATTGAAACGGATTATGATAATGCAAGTACCCTGATATGTGATGTAGCAAAAACTAAATACAATAATAACAAGGGAGACATGAGAAATTCCATGATTCCCTATAGAAAACAACCAACGGGCATTGTGGTACGGGTTAAAAACATGTACATACATAAAGCCTACAGAAACCATGAGCTGGAGAATTATAATGGTGGTTCCCTTTTATGTTTATAGATAAGTACATATTGTAACTACGTATAATATATGATAAAGTGCATACACACAAGTTGTAACTACGTATAATATATGTTTGCTATCGTTAAAAGAAGGGATAATAATAAAATTATCCTCTGAGTGAAATGCTCAATATATCCCTTCAGTTTTTGTAAATTACAAAAATATCTTCTCTAATTCACAAATTAATACAAATTTCGCCCCTATAACTTATTAGGTCAAAATTAACAAACAAAATATCAAAATTACCCTTTCTCTAAACTTGTAACAAAACAAATATTACTTAAAAAACAATAAATAATGTTCAGTGAAGAAAAAAATAGTGGTGGATAAAAGAGAAAATGACTAAGAATAAGAAGATTTAGTGAAGAAAAGTCTTATATAATTTGTTCAAAGAAACTTTTTCATTTTTTAGATATTTAATTGTATTTAGGTAATGGTATCTTAGTCATTTCAAAAAAATTTATTTGTTACAAGTTTAGAGAGAGGATAATTTTGATATTTTGTTTGTTAATCTTGACCTAATAAGCTATGTGGTGAAATTTGTATTAATTTACAAATTAGATGAAATTTTTTTGTAATTTATAAAAACTGAAGGGATATATTGAGCATTTCATCAAAATTCAGGGATAGTTTTGTTATTATCCCTTGAAAGAAACCTTTTTTGCTTGTTGCATTGTGTCCGGTGGAGGCAGAGCTAAATAACGAGGAAGATGAGACTTAAACCATGGATGCTGGCGAATCTCTGGAATGGTCATTCGCCTCATTGGATCAACCGCGAGCATCCTTGAGATCAAGTCTCTTGCACCAGGTGATGAACAAGTTGGTAGATTGTATATCCCATCCTGAAGACGGAGTAGATGATTAAAGAACTGAAAATAAAAAGCACATCATATAAATCTATGGAGAAGGAAAAAAAAAAGGACATGAGATAGATTCACATGTTGATAAAGAGCAATGATATAGACACTCAACCAAAAACCGATACTAAATGACTTGGTATGATTCATAATCAGGAAGCTTCTACGTATTCCCGGACTAGGTGGTAATACGGGTGCAAAGTATTTGTCCTTCATGAACTATCTAGTATCAATTAGAGATAAAATGAGCATAGTCTTAAATCAGGGCAGTACATTAAACAATACCTTTATTTTCCTATATAAGTTGGACATGTTAGCATCGTCAAAGGGAAGTGTGCCATAAAGAAGAGCATACAATGTAACACCACAGCTCCATACATCAACTTCAGGTCCAGAATACAATATGCCAGATATAATCTGACCCCAATCACAGATGATGTTACATTATAAATTCAATTAAGATAAACTGCAAGTCTACAAAGTCTAATTTAATTAACTCAACACCATTATACCTCTGGAGCAGCATAGTTTGGGCTACCACAGCTGGTCTTGAGTAAACGGCCATCGCGCATTATATTGCTCAGACCAAAATCAGCAATCTTCACATTGCGGTTAGAATCCAAAAGCAAATTCTCAGGCTTAAGGTCTCTATGAACCACCCTATTTTTGTGGCAATACTCCACACCAGAAATTATCTGCCTCAGGCAAAGTAACGATTGATCTAAAATCAATATCGTAACTTAATTAGAAAATAAAAAGTAAAAAAATGACATGAAGCTTATCATAGAAAAACCACATGAAAGTCTTAAAAAAATAAAAAATAAAAAATAAAAAATAAAAAAGAAAAAGAGGAAGTAATTAATGCTACTAAAATGATTACCTGCTGAAAAATTCTACGAGCTTCATCATCATGCAACCTACCTTTCTCCACAATATAGTCAAAAAGCTCTCCAAACTTGGCATACTCCATTACGAAAAAATACTCACTAGGTGTTTCTATGACCTCATATAGTCGTACAATATGAGGATGCATAAACAATCTTAATATTTTTATTTCCCTTGTCACTGCACATAATTCAATAATATTGAAAAAAAAAAAAAGAATTAAGAAGAAACACCAAACACCATGAATATAACTTTATTGATTGCTCAAGAAGTAATAAAAAAAAAAACGAAGTCGTCAAAACCAAAACATGATTGTGTCATATACATAATACTAATACAAACCCTTCTCTTCCATTCCCATAGTTTGAATTTGTTCCCGGTTAAGAATCTTAATGGCAACTTTGTGGCCGGTCAACACATGCTCTGCAACTTTGACTTTGCCAAAGGAACCAATACCAAGTCTTTTCCCAAGCTTGTAGTTTCGTAAATACATATTCCTATGGCTACCTCCTCGGTCACTTGGTCCGTCCATTTAGCCAATAATAAATGATAACTATAATCTTATTAGCCAGAGATGGAGAAGAAGAAGAAGAACCGAAGCACTCGACAGCTATGGTTGCTCTTTCCTTTTTGGACTTTATATTATAGACAATATGACAATAATCTTAGAACATAACGTCCTCTCTCAAGTTTGTGTATTATAATGTTTATTGTTTTTATTTATTTGTCCTGTTTTTGGCCTTTACTCTTTAATGGGGATAAGCATATTCCACACAAGTATATCTTAATCCGCGTTTGGGATTAGTGACGGTACGGGTCCACGTTAAATTGTGGGGATTCTATTCCAAAAAATTGACGCGCATCAATTACGGCGTCAGATTAATTTCCTATGGAATCTGATTTAAGTGTGAATCGAATAACTGATGTCAAATTTACAACAACTTCGTGAGATTAATTGCTAATAAATCAATATCACTTGCTTAGTTGCATTCAGAATAATTAAAAAAAAAAATGCTAATACAGTAATAATGTATCACTTTGTCAATTTTTAAGAATCTTTCACAACATTTTGCGTGGAGACACCGCAATTTGTTTGAGGTTTAGAATTATTACTAGTAGCACTACATTTAAGTGTTTCATAACTTATAGTTAATTGCTAATAGTACCGGGAGAAATTTTGTACACCCCAATTATTACATGGGGAAGATAAGTGTCGTTACAAGTTATTATTATTATTATTATTATTATTTGAGAATGTCTTTACAAGTTATAAGAGATTGACAGTTATTAGTACTATGACTTGATTCATAATTTTTTTTTTTTTTTTTTTTTTTTACCTTCAAAGCTTGTTTGTTAATTGTTAATATTACTTGGACAAATGTAGAAAAATTGGGAAAATTAGTTTATTTGAAAAGTGATATTTAGTAAACAACGTACTTTCTAAAACTCTTTAGAAAAAAAAAAAAACAAACAAACAAATTAACTAACTCATAAAACCCTCCCACGTGAACATTTGACAGAGTGGTTTTGAATCGAGTGTAATGAGTTGGGTCCAAATTATGATGTTTTCTAAACAACCGTTCTCAACAAAATTACTAGAAATGACAACAATTGTGACATTTCTCATTAGCCGGCCGAATGGTTAGGATAATGTCACGTTTGAATTGATTTGTGTCAAACTATGATCGATCTTCATCAGATATGTTTGATTTCAATATGCAAGCAATTTCTCAATTTCAAACTTTAGACAGGCCCGTGGAACTACAAATGAAAAAGAGTTAATTATAACTTTGAATTTTCAATATTTACAACTTTGTAGCATCATATTTGTAAATGGTGACAGAGAAATTAAGTGAAATATGCCACTTTAATAGTGATTTTTAGAAAATACATCTTTGTCAATAGTTTTTAAATGAAATATACATTGCTCCTAAAAAATAGAAGTATAAAAAGACTTATAAACTTTTAAATTGAAATTGCTAGACGGGATATCAAGAGCTTAGACAAAGTGTCTAAGAACTTGACACAAAAAAAAAATAAAAAAAAAACCACAAAATTACGCTCAGACAATCAATTTGATGATAACTATTCCTTCAGTATAATCTTTTCTGATATGCTTTCGACAATTTGAAGAAATTATACCCTCAAACGGGTCAGAAGGGATTTTTTTTTAAAAAAAAGAGAAAGGCATCAATTTATTACAACTCAAATATATAACGATATATATTTGCCATAGTCGAAAATACATGGTCAATCCAAGGATAAACGGAAACTAAGAGAATGGAAAAGTAATGAACCCTCAAAAAAAAAATGAAGAGAGACTTGGAAAGAACTATGTTTGATATACAGACCGATTACAGACACTACTGAGTACTGAAAACTAGCAAAGGTATAAGTTATAAGCACAAAGAAGATTAAAAAGGAGGACATTCTAATAATCAGGGATGGAAGCAAAACGATATCCTTTGACACCTCTCCAGGAATAATACGCAATCCGTGTCTCATAAAAGCCTGCAGCCACAAGTTAGAGGAACATTCAAGTGTTCGGTCAGATCAAGCTTTGAAGAGATGTATGTATTGTTTGGTTCCAATTAATCCATACCATTATGGTCCATATACATAAACACAAATATATCTTCTTCCTTACTTTCTTCGAAAAACACAATTATATCTTTGTTAAACGGTGTAAAAGTAAAAATAAAACAACACGCCCGGAGATAGAGTCAGATGACTTATGGTTCTACCACCCAATATAATATCGGAAACTCAGATGCTTATTCCTTAAAGATCAGAACAAATAAAACAACGCTGTTTTGAAATAGCCTATCTGATAATATTGCATGTTCACACGCACAGAATCAATGGTAAAAAAATACTTGCATAACATTCCATTACAATTGAGGTTGTTTGGTTTAGAATATTGCTACAGTAATACTTAACAATATGCAAATCTCTTCTAGACAAGACAGAATATGCAAATGTGTAAAGTGAATCTTCCTTTAAGTTTTACTTTTTGTAATATGTTGAATGACGACTTGATTTATAAACAACAGGTTGATTGAATAAAGAGTCTGGATGAAGGTTATGGCAAACATGCAAGTGACTGATTTCTCTCTTCCTATCAAGTATAATGACTGTCCAATCTAAACTCAAGGCGAAAAAAGAGCCGAATCGTTCTCCTCATAATTTTGGGCTTAGAGTTGGAAGAAAATCTTTTTAAATAATTGCTTTGTTTTCCTGAATAAATTAGCCACTTTTTGAGGTTCTGCTTGTATACATATATAAAAACACTTCTCTCTTCCGTATAGATTATCCACGTTCAAATCACACTATAAGATAATCTAGAATGCTAAATACACCCTCTATCTTACTCTTCAGTCTCACAATTTGACACATGAATTCCACTATCCAGTTTAATATTTTAATAATACAATAAATCATGGTAGAATATATTCAGTCTCACAGTTTGACGCATGAATTCTACTATCCAGTTTAATATTTTAATTAATACAATAAATCACGATTAAATATATGTGTCAAACAATGACATTGGGAGAGTGTAAAAAAGAGTGCAACTAACGTTCCTCTTATAAATAATTGCCCACCAAATATGAGAAAAGAAAGAAAAGTGTTTCATACCCGGTAGGAAGGTGAGAATCCCCAGAGCTAAGAGGCCATATGCTTGAGAGCGCTCTCCTCCCATGTGACCAGTAAAAATGAAGTAAGAAAGGAAAAGAAGAGTTGATCCAAGAAAGAGCAAGAAAAGAGCCAGAACTACGGATCTCCATGGGATTTTGTCGAAAGATTTTGGTGAGTAATCGAAGCGAGGGTCATATTGCCCTGCTTTGCCGCCGCCGCCGCCACCATCATAATCATAATCATCATCATTAGGAATACGGCTGTATTGAACATTGCGTCTGCTTGCCATATCCAAGTATGTCAAACAATACCTATGGCATTTAGATTCCAAACAAAGTAATTTTAGATTTAAAAAAAAAAAAAAGAATAGGCAAAACTAACAAGATAAGAAGTTTAAGCCCATCCAAATGGGTCAATTGATTCACAAATTAACACAACTGCTTTTACAATAAATCAAAAGGGTCATCATACACGTGTGTGTATATATATATATATATTCTTATGCATTTTATATACGAATTCCTTAAGTTCTCGTTTTACAGTGCTTAGAGAGCGAATTTGAATCTGAAGGGATACTGCAACAGAGGAAATCCTTGTATCACCACTTGGATATGAACCAATCGAAAGTCTAAATTCATGGAACTAGAATTTTCCTAGATCTTTACTAAATTGGAGTTTGGTTCCCGAGAAATATATATATATATATAATTTAGAGAGAGAGAGAGAGCGGTAAGTTTCGTATCTTAATTGAATCAATTGTTGAAAAGAAAACGGAAAAGAAAGAAAAGAACTCACCTTTGCAATTAGTTAAGCCTAATGGTTGATTCAATCGCAGGACGAGAATAAGTTCGGTTCTCTTTTTTTTTTTTTTTTTTCCTCGTATTTTCTTCGGTTGTCGGTATGATTTTCTTCGACTCTGTGGATGTGCGAGATAGTCCGTTTTGGGGGCCTGAACTCAAAAGTCAAGGAAGAGGTATTGTCAAGTGTCCTATACGACGTCGTTTGGTGTAGTACCGCCTGTGATGAAATGTGAATTAAAAAAAAAAAAAAAAAAAAAAAAATATTAAAAGGCAATAGATTATTAGTCGTCCTTATTTAAATAACCTATATATTTGTTCTTAATTGTATTTGTGATCTATTTTTTCTCTTTTTTAAAAAAAAATTAAAATTATAATCCTTATACTTATATTATAATTTAAAACTTTTTACTTCGATTAATGATATTACCTTCAGCAGTCTGTTTATATACATATAAAAAAAAAACTCTTAATGAACTTCTTTTAAATAAAATAAAAAAAATTCCCTTCCAATGGCCAATATATGCAATTTCGAAGAAAAAAAAATTAAATTTCTATTTAATATTAATTTATAAAGCTAATTTATATTTGTGTGACATAATCATCCATCACGTGACTTTATAATCATGTAGCAATTAATCATAAAATGTCAAAATTTAATCTACCTTAAATCATATCACATCATTAATGTAAATGAGTGTCCATAACATTATTCTTTAAACACTATATCAACAAAATATTAGGTGATAATACTAAATTGTATCACATTATTAATGTAAATGAGTGTCTATAATATTACTTTTTAGACACTATATCAACAAAATATCATGTGATAATACGGTCGATCACAATCAAGGGAGAGTTTCCCATTTCTCAGTTGATATCTCACAATCTGTAGACATACAATTAGACTATCTTTGCAAGGACGTGTATGGCCTTTGTTCATCCTCTTAACCTTTTGTAGGGCCTACTTAATTCGATAGTTACACCTTTGAAGCATGAATGTCGTTGAACTAATACATGATAAGTTTGAAGCTTAAATTCATTTATAATCTTCGTGGAATCTACGTATTACCCACTAAAACGTTTTTAACACATCAGTTTGGGTTAGAGAATAAGGAGGCATATTGACGGCCATCAAACTTGGATTTTTCTTTTATTGCTTGCGTCACAACAAGACAGCAGAATTCTATCTACTCCCCACAAAAAGATTTTTAATTTGTTCCCCTCCGAATCCAAATTTCGGCTTCAAGATAAACTTTGGGAAAAAAATATAGTCAACTTGAGCTGTGATGACTCGAGAGAAAGAAAGAAAGACCTCTATCTTGGCAGTTTTTAGTGTTAGTTTCTGGTAGTTGGAAGGAGAAGGGAGATAGGCATTCAAAATCACCATTAATGTAACCTTGATGAGCTAGTTGAAGACATATCAATATTGTCTCTTTATAATTTCCAGAGTTCAAAGATATAAACATATATTTCCCAACTTAGAATCTCCAACATGATGGAAGAATCCCCATATGCTCTAATGGAGAGGATAGTAAAGTTCGTGAGGAACTCAATCTTCACTTTTCTAAAGCATTATCAGTACTTCACTACCACCCCAGCCCTTCTCATGCTTCCTTTCTCGGCCTTAGTTCTTCTCCCACGACCCCTTTTCAGCTCTTATGAGATACCGATATCGCTTCTCCATGATGGGAGATTTTCTCCATCATCATCATCATCAAAATTCACTCTGTTTCTCAATCAGAAATTCTCTCAAAGCTTCTTTTTCTCAGTCTTCATCCTACCCTTTACTCTCTCATCTCTTCTTATGGCAAAAGCTTCAATAATCCAAGCTCTAAATCACCACAAACCATCACCTCCACCACCACCCTTTCCCTCTTGCTTGACCCTTTACAATCCTCTCCTCAAAACCCACATCTATAACGTGATTCTCATCATCTTCATCCACACAGCAGCCATATTCCTCCACTTCTTGACACCCTTTAGTTCCTTTCGCGCCTTCGGATTCTTTCAGACAATTTCTCAAACAGTTGGTAGGCTTGTTTTCTACGCCCTTTTAACCAACGTAACCGTTGTATGCAACTTTGCTTTGGTCGTGGCAGGAATGGAGAATTGCAATGGTTATGCAGCCATATACAAAGCTAGAACTTTGCTGAGAAAAGGAAGGAATTCAATGGCTTTGTTGTTATTGGCCTTACTTACCAATCTGGGCCTTGCTTCTTTAAAAGCCTTGTTCTGTTTTCGCCTTGTGAGACCTAATCACCTCGTTGAAAGGCTTGGTCTCTCCAGGGCTTTGGAGGGAATTTTGATTGCTTATCTATATTCCCTCGTTATTGTGCTTGACACAATTGCTTGTTGCCTTCTTCTCAGAAGCTGCGAATTCGATTTTTCGACAGAGCATTCAAGTGGGTTTCGTTATTGTGATCAGATTGAGCTTGTTTGAACTTCCACTAATGGCTTCTTTTTCACCACCAAAATATTTGGTCAGAGGAACATGTAAGATACTATAAATATACACATATTTATTGCCTCTAATTTTGTTCTGGTTTTCTTCCTTGTATAGATAGCTTTTGTTGCTGAACTTCCCAAGTCAAAACAAATGACGGGAAAGTAAGAATAGCTACTAGGGCTTTCCAGTTCTACATACTACATATGAGTAATATTTGATTTTTTGTTAATGGCTTCTGAATTGGAGGCAGGGCATTACTGCTGAATACTTCAAAATGTTGTAAAAGAGAGTACTTTAGTCCTGATCACCTCATTTAACCATTACCAAGACAATCAAATATAAGGATCAAAATTATTTTTAGAACCACTATTTTTCTAAGGACTAGTAATAGAAAGTATGACTATGCTGTGACCTGGGTAGGATTAATTTGGGGGCCAAATAATTTTTTTATGACTCTTTTTTGGGGATTAGTTTCTTTAGAACTACCTACAAATTTTGTGACAAAAAATGAATGGTCAATGGTCATAAAATTTATAACTAGTACATGACATCTTTTATATCACTCATTTTAAAAAAGTCATTTTGCAAAAAGTTAACGGCAAAAAACAACAACAAAAAAAAAATCTAAATTTAAACCTTTCTGTAATTTAAATCCTATATTTTGGTTTCTAAAAAAAAAAAAAAAAAAACCTTTATATATTGAAATTCAAAAATTTGTACCCGCTGTTCATATTTTAACAAATTTCTTCCTAAAAAATTACAAATTTACTTTATTCTTGATTAAGTTTTTTGAATTTCAAAATGTGAATATATTTTCTACAGAAATCAAATATGAAGATTAAAT